>JAJHUR010115288.1:0-19232 GCA_027495735.1 Lutjanus campechanus | reverse complement strand
ACTCCTCTGCAGTTACATATCAGTTACAAACTGTATAAGGTCCTCTAATTGTTATTTGAACACTCAAGGCTGCAGAATTAATTTGCATTCCGTTAGATTTCTGCGTAAATCTCATCTCCTTACTCATCTCCTCCTCGTGCATCATGTGGGAGATCTGCATGCTGTGCTCTGATATGTACAGCATGTGCACTCAGATAGCCTCAAGAATCACAAAGCCTCTGAGGAAAGAAAGGCTGTGCACATTCAGCACCTCGGTAACTGTCAGCACACACACACAAACACACACACACATGCAGACACGCTGCTGAAAATTGAAAATTGTTATTACAGTTATACCAGGCTGCTGCAAATAAATAAATAAATAAAAAAACAACAACCCCAGAAAGCTTCTTTACAACTTATTGTATATGCGACTTGTTTTTTTTATTGGATGATGCTGACTTACACAGGTTTGTTGGTACAAAAGTCTGCTATAGGCTGTGGAATTCCACTGGTCATTTGCATATAGATAGCACGATCAAACATCTGCAATAACGCGAGAGTTTGAATTCCCAGATTGCTTTAGGCGTCAAAGTGATGATTGGATGAAAACCGATGATTAACAGGAACAAGTTTAATCAGCTGCTGCGATGATAACAAGGCAATAATGAAAATAAATACCAGAGAATAGGGAGAGGGGAAGGGCGAACGGGTCAGCGTTATCGGTATTCAGAGCAGAGAAGGGAGGGACAAGGAATCAGCATTTATGGTATAGATCTGTGAGCTTAAAGATGCCTGAACATCTGTAAAGACAAATCGTGTGTTTATGCTGTGCAGGCTATTAGTTCAGAGCGTGTGCACACATCTCTGGGCTTTGTACTCACTCGCTGCATGGAGGCTGGGGTCCCAGCACAGTGCTGGCATGCTCTGCATCTCAATAATACCATTAGCATTCAAGGTCTGTAAACTCTGCTGGACTAAAAATACTGGCAAACTAAGAGTGGGCTTGATTGGATAAATGCAGTTAAATAACTGTTTACTTGCATGCATCTTTCTTTGGAATTTGCCTTGAGGCACTCTCAAGCGTATGATAAATAAAGTGACTTAGCTTTGGCATTGTGCGTCGTCTTTCTTTTACCCACTGTGATGGTGAAAAGAAGTGTTACCTTGCAGGAGAATGGGCGCAACGATCTTCCTGAGCACCGGGTGGCAGTGTTGGAAAAGGGATTCTTGTCCTAGTGTGCCATCTTTTATGTTGGTGATCATTTCCAGGAAAGTCATTTTCCTGTTTCTTCTGCTCGCTCGTGTTTTTCTGCAATTACAGGCCCATATTACCCTGCCCCTCATAAGGACACAAAAAGTAACCTGAAGATGGAAGTTTTGCAGGTGTTAAAACACAAGATGTTATCACCAAACACTTATTCTTTACGTCACTCATCCATCTACTGTATATTTTTTTTTAGAAATTAAGACGTGCAAGGCGGTCAGCAGGTGGGTAAATGAAAGAAAAACTTGCATGTAAGACATCATTACAGCCTTTAGTCCAGAGCACAAATTGAGTTCTTGTTAGAGATCGCCTCGTCCGCTAATGCGGCTCTGCGGTTCCTCCGACACGCCGTTGCAGGAGCCTTTGTGAAAGGTCAGGTAAGCAGCTGTGACATTGTTCTACTCACCAAATGTCACAATGTCCCCAGGGTCGATGTGACTGACAGGGGACCTTATCTGGTGGGATAACACCACTTCTGGTGGAGGACCGCGCAAGGGTCACTGTTGGTGGAGAGGGAGATAACAGGTGCTGGAGTGGTTAAGGCAAATCATGGCCCCATTGGCCCCCAGTTATGGAACAATAATAATAATAATATTGATATTAATCATAATTAAATTTCATTAAAGTCATACTGAAATGTGAATAAGCCTAGCCCTGTTTCATGTCAGCCATACTGCTATAAAATAAAATAAAATAAAAAAATTTAACGATTGCTTGCACACTAAAATTAAAAATAACACTCAGTTAGTGAAACCTGACACCCAAGGAGCAAAACCTCAGCCGAGATCTGCACGATTATCGGCACATTTTCACCCTCACACTTTCTGCAAAATTCTAAACACGGTGTTTTTCAAATCACTGCAACACGCTTCTCTACATTAGATACAGAAATCTAATATCATGTCACTTCTTTGCCCTTTTAAAACACCACCTTTTTTTCCCTCTGAAATCAGTTCAGTGTAGGTCAGAGCCTGAGCATAATTCATACTTTCTGTTTTGTCTCCACAAACGTTGTTGCCGTGTTTATGTATTATGTGCTATTTTCAGTCCAAAATGCAAACTTTTGAAATGCATGGCAGTACTGACTGATTTTTACAATGTGGAGAGAAATAATATTCATATTTATATCAGTGTGTCGCACTGTTCTGTGTTGTGTTTGATCCATATATTCATGAGCTTCACCCTAACACAGAAGTTCCCATACTGGGGGGCAGAGACCATGGGGGAGAAATATAGAGTGAAACAAAATTAAATGAATATGATTTAAGTGTGTAGCAGAAATAAACAAATAAAAGTTTGCTGATTCTATCCTTCTAAACTTTATTTCACTAAACAAACGCAAAATGTCTCCATCCTGCTTGTGTGGTGTAATCCAAGTATCCGCGAGCCGCGACATTAAAAATTAACCGCAAAAGACGCCATTTACGCCATGTTTTTCGCCAAAATGTCAACTGTAGCATGTAGCTGGTAGGACGTAAACATGGTGTCGATCTTGCGAGACTTCCTCACATGCGTCCATTAAGATACAGTATATACGAAGTCTCGCAAGATCGACACCATGTTTACGTCCTACCGGCTACATGCTACAGTTGACAATATGAAAAGTAAAAATGTTAGATTTAAACAGAATCAGATCATATGAACCTTGTGTGCGCCTTATGGTGACAAAATTGAGTTTTTACAAATTATTACATAGTTTTGAATGGAGTGCAGTTTCTTTCTGCAAAAGATCTGAGGTGTTCTGCTACTTGTGTGTGTGGCTGTGTGAATTGTGTGTCGTGTTTTGACAAAATATGTGAAAATGTGTTTTCAAAATCATCCAAAAGTAATTGCAAAAAATGGTAGGTCGACAGGACATCTTTGACAAAAGCACAGAAGAAAAACAACTTTTAACTAAAATCAGTGCGATGTAGCTACTATACATATCACTACTTTTAATACCAGCATTTCATGTTTGAAACAATGTTCTGCACGCTGCCCTGTGACATTTTACATGTATTTTAATTAGTCTACAAGTGAACAAAGTCCTGTATCCGGGTCCAGCTAGGTGAAGAGATGATGCTAATGATTTTTGTAATTAATGCTTTCTTTTTGCTTCCCCAGATGTAGCGACACCTGCAAACTGGTTCAGGCGGTCAACTCGAGCTGCAGACACACCCTTCCAATCTGGCGCGCTATTTAAACCGCTAAAACCTCTCATCTCTCCCTCTGCCTGTCAGTGTCACTGCTGCATTGTAACAGCATCACTTGCCGCTCATTTAGCCCCACCACCACCCCAGAATCCACCTGCGGGCTCCAACATGTGGTCCAAGACATATGTTCATCACTCCTCGATATCTCTATGTCAGCATAATCTGTGAGGAGTGATGAGGTTGGAGCCTAGACGCCAAACTCTGACTATGTTCTGCTGCTGCAATAAACAGTCTTAAACGTGAGTTGTCTTACTGAAATGTATTCGCTCTGCTTATGTAGCCTTTAGAATATGTTCCGTTCTGAATTTCAGTGATTTCAGAAGTGATTACCAGTTCTGACCAAAGTTGACAGAATTCACCAAATTCACATATTGGCCATTTTCCCCCTGACATCATATTCAGGATAGGAAGCTCAAATGTTGTGCTGCAGTGACAATAGATGGTGAAAATCTGGAGGGACATCCATAACCGCTTATCTGAAATCGGGTCGGGGAGGTAACTCTTCTAGCAGGGGACCCCAGACTTCCCTTTCCCCGGCTACATTAGCCAGCTCTGACTGGGTGATCCCGAGGCGTTCCCAGGCCTGGGTGGCGATATAATGCCTCCACCTAGTTCTCGGTCTGCCCCATGGCCTCCTCCTCCTCCCAGCTGGACGTGTCCGGAACACCTTCCTAGGGAGGTGACCAGGTGGCATCCGTACGAGATACCCAAGCCAACTCGACTGTCTCCTCTCTACGCAAAGGAACAGCGGCTCTGCTCCCCTACCCTTGTTTCAGTTGCTGATAAACTGGTAAGTGAGCATGGCATCTGAGTAAAATGGCCACCGTGTAAGGCCGACATTACCATCTCTAATACTTTGACCAAGTGCACAGCTCGAAACAAACACCAAAGATAGTTTCTTAGCAAAAATATATTTCGTGAAGCCTATATAATGGACAGAGTTGTGCACCATTAAAATGAATTCTCCCAGATGAGCAGCAAGAAAATTTGAGTTTGCTCAGGCAGAACTTTTTTAATGTTATTTTATCCAAAGAGTTAGTCCTCAAGGACCTAGTGCTGCCAGAATTTCATAACTTTGAGGTTTAAGTGGGGAGTTTTAATAGACTTTGGTCTAAGAATTTTCATTTTTGGTCAGCATGCACAATTATGGGAGAATTCTGTATCCTTGAAAGTGTTTGTGCCCAAAAAATTCTCTAATTTAAAATAGTAGAAGAATATAAGAACTATTGCAAGGTTCAATACAACATTAACAGCGAAGGTAGCATTCAAAGTCCTTGATTGAACCCAGTTAAGCATTAATGAACAGCGATTCTCCCCGCCTCCTCCTTCAGTCTGTCTCTACAGCCTTGCAGTAGCTGTCGACCTGTGCTTCTTTAGTTTCCTCTCAGCTGTAGTGTCTCTATTAAAACAATGTTCCGGTACATATGACTTCCCTTCTCTCTGCCCTGTGCACTCTCTCGACACATTCAAGTAGCTGAAGTGAATCACAACGGAATACCTGATGAGTAAGTGAAGGGTATATGTAAAAGAGGAACTTAGAAAGAAAGTATTCTGGTGGTGCAAAAAGCACCGATCCTTAGATCTTCATCTGTTTTGTCTCTTTCAATAATTCAGTTTTGAGTTTGAAGCACCTTACTCGTCTTATCATGCTAAAATATCAGATCTTAGGATCTTCTGGTCACATTTTAAAGCTGCACGAATGGATATTTTGGCCATTGGGGGTGTTGTGCTCTTAAATAAAGGTGAACAGGAGGATAACCACAGGCAGCTCTCACCTTCAACTTATTTAACATTTTTAACCGACTTATTCTTAGGATTGAATGAACTACTAGGTTTTTTTTGTGTTAAAGGAGCAGCTTAAACCTGACAGCACAAACATACAGCATGAATACAATGTGACTTAAATGTAAACAATGGCGAGACCACAAGATCTCCCGCTGCTCATTTAAATGCCATCCTTGCCAGGAAAAAACTCTTTCAACAACAGTTTAACTACAGTACAAAAGTGACATTTTTCCTCCATATAAAAGCACATTAACACAGCGAAAATTCTTACAAAACATGTGGTCTTAAGTTCAATGTGCCCGCCAGGGTGGCCTAATGTCCAATGTGACAAAGTGTCCTCTCAGATATAGGCTGGAGTTTTCTGTAAACTGAACCTGATCCTTTCCAAAATAAAAAATCCAGCAGTGAATGTCTTTTATGGTAATTTATCAATTTCTACATGTTGAAAACAGTTTTTATTGTTGTTCCATCCACTGGCAATCCCATGATGCCTTTGGTCCACAAGTCAGGAAGACCGGCTCTGATTTCTCAACAGATGAAACCAATCAGAGGCTGTATGGGTACATGTGTGGCAGCTCTGCTCTCTAATTGCACAATGAAATAACAAAAAATGAACCGCATTGCCTTTTCATTACAGCTATATTATTATGGCAGCACCCCAAAATAATTTCAGAAGTGTATATTCTCCTTTTTGCATTTTGTTTGTATTGCAAAGTAAAGTAAAGTAAAGAGACTCAACATCCAAAATGTATTATTATTTGTATTCATTTAATTTTTTTAAATCACTATTTCAATTGATAGATTTTAACTTCTAAGACATTTTTTTTAAAATAAATTGATTCAATATTGTTCACATATTCTACTCTGTAATATTTTATATGAAAAAACTGAAACTTTACTTTCACAAATGAAAAAAAAAATCCATGGAAGCCTAGAACTACTCTAAGTGGGCAAGTCAACTGGTTGGTTGACTTTGTATGCCAATTTTAATACTTTAATACTGGAAATATGCTGAATATGGAGCCAGGAACACAATTTTACAAACAAATGAATGAATGAATGAATGAATGAATGAATTTTTTTGCAAATGTATATCTTGGTGTGCCTGTTAAAGGGTTAATAGTTCCCTGTGTGTTTTTATTACAGAAGTGTAATCGTTGTTGTACTTTAAGTCACATAATATATATAAGTTTTTTTTAAAATTTAAAGCAGTGCTTGGAGCTGTTTCACCACAAATGCTTGATGATTTTTTGGCGTGCTGCTGCCCCAGTGCGTACACATAATTATTTGACCCAGTGTTCCAGTGAAAATATCAACTACTGCAGCTTTAATTTTCTGACAACATGAACCAAACACCCTTACAGCGCCTTTTATGGCTCTGGTTCATTATGTCAAATTTGCCATAATGATATCACTCTTCCAGATCAAGCAACTGGAAAGTCGAAAATTTGAACAAGGCGTTAATGAGCCCACAGCCGCGCTTAGTGAAGTGTTAATCAAGCTCACGACACAAATGCAAGCTAACGTCAAGAAAATGAGCAACTGCAGCCGCACTCTTTTCACTCACACTCCTATTTCAAGCTCTGACATGCTTTTGTGGGAGCTCATATCAGTGTTATTGACCACTTTTGCACCTAGCTGTCTCAGGGTTAGTGATGATACTTTAAATGCGTTCACTGGCCTGGCAGAAACGTTTAATTAAAATTGACTTCCTGTACCTTGTAGCACCAGTGCTTCCATACAGCACTACAACACTCTGGAAATAGTTTTTCATTTACTTTTCATCAATTATTTGTTGCGCACTGCAATTTCTTGCGAGTATGATACTTTCTTGGAAAATGGCCATTTCTGAGTGCTTCGTTTGCAAGTAGACACTGAAACAGCCAATTCCTGATGGATCTACATCATATATTTAAAAAAAAACTATTTGCAGATGGCCACAGATAAATATGACAGTCTTTAGTGTAGTAATGCACTGCTGTGTGTAAAAATTCAGGGTATTAAGGGGACCACATGAAGTGAGTGAGCTGAACACATTTGTGTTTGTGAAGATACAGTAAAAAAAGGTTTGCACCCAAAGGCACGATTCTGAGAGGCCCGGTCAAGTTAACTCAAGGTTAAAAATAAGTAAAAACCGCATAAATAGAGGATATGTGGACTCACAAGTCAGTCTCTGTACACTTCACTCAGTAAGAACAAGCTCACAGCTTTCATTGCCAAAACTGGGTGCAAACAAAGTTAAAAAAAAATCCTGCATTGCTGAACCAATCCAAGTCCCAAAATCCAGAATTGGGTAGTAATGGATTACATGTAATCAGGATTATATAAATAGATTACATTTTATTTCAGATTAAAATGTGTAATTAAATTACAGTTACATTGTCAAGGATTAATGGATTACATGTTTGATTACTTTTTATGATACACAGTACATGCTGAACATGTTCAATTGTATATTAAAGTAAGTAACTCGTCTCAGGTTGCCAGTTTTGTTCATGGTGACATAACTACTACATCACACGTTCTTAAAAATTGGGACAAATCGTGTTCTATCAAAAAAAACTTTCAAAACTATTAATACCAACACTCTAATTAGTCTAATTAGAACATTTCTAAGCCTGCCCTGTGCCAGAAAACATCCTTGTCCTGAAGTAGAATTCACAACTTCAACGATTTCAACTGATAACATAAATGTAAAAATGTACTATTGTAATAATCTTTGTTTTTCAGATGGATGCTCATGAAAATGTTGATCCTTTAATGTTGTGTCGTAGATTTCCTCTGTCAAGAGTTTTACAAAAACATGATGTAATCAGGCATAGAAAGGATTAGCTAAACCCTGAGGACCCCTGTCATACTTCCTGGTTTAAAAAAGGCAGAAATACTTCTCAAGCTCTGGTAAATTGGAAAATTCCTGAAATAATATTGCTATTAGATGTGTCTCAATCATAATACAGCAGCTTAGTAGCCCTTCTAAATCAACGCTGAATAAGAATTCTTAGCAACTTTAAAAAATAAAATGGCTGCTCATACGATAATGATGTGAAATGAAAAAATGTAACATTCTGACATCTACATTGAATCAAAAATGTAATCACTGGGAGGTTGGCCTGCTTCAAGGTTCAATAGCCAAGAGTTTGATCTTTTAAAGTATATTTTTCAAGCATAATTGCTGAGGGCAAAAAAAAAGAATAAAAACCCGCCCTCAAAATATGGTTTTGCCCCACTTCTCAAGAATGAGTGATACATTGAAAAAGGAAGATGAACATTGCTCTTCATACTCTACTTACATTTTTTAAGGGTAATTTGATCTGACCGACTGCATATGTTGAATATTCAAAATGTATTTTATTTGCAATGAAAATGTCCTGATGTGTAAAGGGGGAAAAAAGTCAAATTTTTGTGGCTGCGCCCATTTTTAGTATAGTGTAAGATGAATTATTCTTAGTGTTTGATTTTGATGTAATCCAACATTAATCCACAAGTATTCAGATTTGTTTTTTTGTAATCCAGTGGATTACATCACTAATAACAAAAATCTCCATGTAATATTTCAAAGTAGCTGAATCTGACCAAACCCTGCTGAGGAGAATGGAGGCAGGTTTGTCGGTTTGTTAGCTGCCGTTCTCGCTGCTGTTCAAGGAACTACCACAGCTGATCAGTAGGCTGGATATTTCTGAGTATCTAGTATCACACGACCATGAACCATGAGATGAAACTAATTTATGGGGATCAGGCCAGGGAGCAGGTGTCTAAAAGGCAGGTAGGGAGTCATAACAGGCAGAACTTGGACAAACAGAGAAAACTGCTGGAAGATAGACAATAGACAATGAGATGTGAAATAATTTGGAAGTGGATGATCGCTACATTGCAACATGTGCACAAAGATAAGTTGGACTGTGTATGACAGATTTAAAGAGACACAAAAAACAGAAGTGCTAATAAACGGTGTGTTTCTATTGTTTTAACTACTGCTGATGCACAGAGCAGCCATCTTGGATTTTAAGGTCGGGGTTGGTTCGGTTCGTCAAACTTTCCACGACGGAAATCTGATTCCATTAAGAACTTCTGACTGGGAACTTGGAGCTCAAATGGAATGCACCACAAGTACACCGCAGGGAAAAACAGCAGACTAGGGGGAAAATGAGATTAGGAATTGTGTTACACTGTGTGAACAAAACTATTCCAGAAAACAGGGAAAGGACTATGATATCAATTTCCTCAATCACAAATTAACCTGATCAAATATGATTAACATTTTCTATAATCAGACTTTTGTTCCTCCTGTGCCATATGATCCACCTGTAGTGGCTCAGCTTGAGACAGTCTCCCTGGACAGTGTCTCTGGATACCTGCAACAAATTAGCACTTACTGCTAAACCAACATGCTGGCTATTCAGCACTCTCAATGCCAAGCTCATTATGAGTCTCTTTTCAACAGTAGTCCCCCTCTGTTCACTCTCATTAATACCTCTCTCTCCTCTGGTATTGTGCCCTCAGCCTGTTAGAGGAGCAAAGATTAAAAACCCTGCTCATCCTTGTTCCTGAAATCCTTTACAATCACAGGCCAATTTCAGATCTCCCCATCTTCTCTAAAGTCCCGGAAGACACTCACTTAACTGATGATCTGTGCAACAAAAGAGGGTCTTCTATAGACAAAGTTTTGTGTGCATTGTGTGTGTGGTTGTTAGCCACACAGAGGTGACATTAAACTGTTTTTTATTATCACCTTACACTATGGTCTGGCCAACTAAGTAATACCTTAGTCGGTCAGAAGTTTGCATGCAATGCATCCTGGTACATGCAGGCACAGCACAGGAGAAGCTTTCTTGGTTTTATGCAAATAAGCACAAATTAAAAGGCAAATATGCAACATTTTCCTCAAAAAACAATATATAGACTCACATAAATATCATCTCTTTCAAATCATCACGTATGATGATTGTAGAGACCCTGCCTTCTGCCTGCATTACCTTATTTTTTCCATTATTTGCTTCGCTCAGGATGCCTTACCAATCTGAAATGTTGTTACTTGACATCCTGGGAATGAGACTGATTCTACCTTAAATCAAGTTTCTTTTCTCCTTGTAAGTGAAAAGTAAACAATATAATCACATGATTAGAACATAGTAAGAAGCTTCAGAAAAAACTAGAATTAATTCCCAAGTATTAAAAGTGAGGTTAAGGTTCAAAATAAGTGTTGATAGCCCAGGCCAGGGGTTTCCAAATGTTTCCATGCCAAGGACCCCCAAATAACATTAGCTTTTTGGAGGATATATGTATATCCATCCATCCATCCATTTTCAACTGCTTATTTAAAGTCGGGTCGTGGAGGTAACAGTTCTAGCAGGGGGCCCCAGACTTCCCTTTCCCTGGCTACATCAACCAGCTCTGACTGGGGGATCCGGAGGGATTCCCAGGCTAGGGTAGAGATATAATCCCTCCACCAAGTCCTCGGTCTGCCCTGTGGCCATGTCCTCCCAGCCGGACATGCCCGGAACCTCTCCCTAGGGAGGCGACCAGGTGGCATCCTTATGAGATGCCTGAACCACCTCAGCTGGCTCCCTTCTACGCAAAGAAGCAGCAGCTCTACTCCGAGTCCCTCATGGATGACTGAGCTTCTCACCCTGTCCCTAAGGGAGATGCCATTTCGAGAAAACCCATTTTGGCCACTTGTATCTGCAATCTTGTTCTTTCGGTCGTGACCCACACTTCATGACCATAGGTGAAAGTAGGAGTATAATACACTTATAACTGAAAGACTGACCAAGACAGTTTTGGTGAGTTTTATTTTGTTTTTTGTCTTTCGAGTCTAAAATTAAATGTGCTTTACAGAGTTATACAGGCAATTAGAACTATTATGGGCCTTTTCCACCAGAGCTTTTGGCCATGCCAAGCCATTTCATGCCGCATCAAATTGCATTTCCATACCGCCGTGCTGTGCCGAGCCATGCCATTAGTTTGAAACTTGAATTCAGAAGGTGATTGGTTGTATGTTTCTGTTTATTAATATTTACTTTCTTGATATTTTGTGAGTTCGTTTTGTGTATTTTGTCATGGCTCGCACACATCTCCGAGCTTTCCACTCATTGCATTAAACTGTCTTCATATATTCTTGTGGCAGCTGGTATGTGATGAAATTTTTAATTCTCAGCCATTACTACTTTGATTCTGGCACCCAACAACACAGAAAGGTTACATTTATGTTGTCTCTTACTGTGAGCTGATTTGTGTTGTTGGCACGGACTTTTGTCAGGATCCTGTAGGACTGATACCTCTGTTTTATAAGTGATCTGATTGGTCGGTGGCTGGGCTACTGGCATGTTTTGATGTAATAGTTGGAAGGTAGCCTGCTCGAGTGTGTACCAGTACCAGAGTGGTTTCTTTATGAGTTCTGTTTGAATACTAACAGTTGGTGTACCACAAGGTTCAGTATCAAGCCCGGTGTTATTTTCTATTCAGGTGACATCTCGTGGTAAAATCCTATTTTGCTATTTTAATATTTTTTCCCCCTTTTTATACATGTAAACCGCTTTGAATTAGCCTACCCCTGCGTGAGAGGTGGTCTACAAAAAACAAACAAACAAAAAAACAAAATTAAAAAAAACCAAAAAAAAACAACCCTGACTTTCCTTGCCTAGTTCTAATTTCACATTCCACTGTAATGAAAATGTCACCCAAATGTGCAAGGCATATTACCACAACAAATTTACAAGTTCAAAATCCTGTAAAATTCTATTTCTGCTCTGTAACATTTGGGTCACGATGTCCTCCCAAATCCACCTCCAAATTGATTATTCTGGTTCGAGTTTCACAGCCATGATGGGTCCATCCTTTTCTAAAATATCTCCACCCGTGTTGTTTGAAAACAATGATTAGTATCAGTAGCTGTGGTGACCATGTCCTTTCTTTTAGCATTTATGTCTGTGTTCTATCCAAGTTTTAAGTGTGTTAAGCAGTGATCACCTGGAAATGTTTCACCATACAACATATACTGATTTCTTTCCTTTTTCTCTCGTTCTCCGATTATTGTCTATAAATACAACAGTTGTGAGGGAAACTGCAGCTTATCAGAACTCAGGGAAAGTGACAGGAGGGCAGAGTTCAGATTCTCACAGAGACTTTAAGCACGAAAGGATGATCTGTTGCCATGCCCCAACCTGGATTTAAGTTTTCTGATGACTTGTATGTTGAAATTATGTGCAGATGCATTATAGAGTTTGTATAACAGCTGCTGTCATGCTTTGTATATCAATTTGTTTAAATGAATCGAGTTACATATGCCTGAATTAGCACTAGCACACTAGTTCTTGTTATGGATGTTATAAAATGGCACAGGTGTTATTAAAAAAAAAAAAACGCATAAAACATGATAGGCCCTTTCTTTTCAGTGTTTTCATCAGGCTTCCTTTCAACCTGACAAATGCCGCCTTTTTAGCAGGAGTGCATTTGTGAGGTTTGATCATTTGCCAAATAGGCAGCTCTAAATAGGTTCTACTCTGTTTGTGGGGAAAATACTCTCAAAAACGTCAACTAATTCCATTAAAAAGCAATGTTACACCGTCGGGTGGATGCTGACCTGCATAAAGTCGGAGCTGCTGGAGTGTGAAAACTTTCCTGGCAACTACAACGTCTTAATGCCAAAATACTCACCTCAATAAAAGGCGGAGAAAAAAAGTAACAGAACCTGCCAGTAAAATTGTGCATGAATAAAATATTGAGAAATAGTTTAACCGACTAGTATTTCTGGTGCCGCCTAGTGAGGGTGGTGACTTTTAATCATGTAGTCGTGCACATCCCTAGTCATGACTAATAATCTAAATCCTATATTCAGAACATGAATGGGATTTTCACTTGAAGCACTGTTGAGCTCCATTAAGTCTTTAATGTAATCAGTACAGCATTAAATATAATGGTTGTACCTCTCTTCACAACAACACAGACACAGGATGGTTCTTTGAAACGGGCGTTTATTGCTTGGGCACGTCTCTGCTGCGTCCTCGCCTTCATGGCAACTATATTCGTAAATAAACACAGTATAAAATATCTGAATGAGTCACAAGGCACGTGACATAAAAATGAAAGTAAACGCAAAATGACACTCATCGCCGACATGAAATGAGAACATTTTACCAATTAAATAAATGCCTTGTCAGCCGCTTTAAAGAGGTTTAAAGTCCATAAAAAACCTTTAAGTTCTCTTTTAAGTTTCTTAAGGTTCCTTTACCGTCTGCGGTATGAATCAAATTTATGAAATTTCCTCATTTATGAATTACTCAATAGTGTATCATGAAGACACAATTTATGTAACAGCACTTACAATGGTTATAATTACTAATGGCTTTGCCATTTCTGAGACAGAAGATTACGTTGACATTTTTTCAGGATTTACACAGCCATCGAAAATTTAAAGCACGCTATTGTGGAAGTCATGAACTCGAGCGATTGTGGTGTGTTTTCAGCAGCACGTCCTCGGCCCTGAACAGCAGCCACATAAACAGGAATAACAGAGGATGGCGTAGCCTTCCCCAAGGCAACACTCTGTACAACTCGCACATAAACAAACTGTAAGTTTGGAGGCTCTATTTGACTCCAAGCTTTCGACTTAGATGTGTTTTGTAAATAAATTGACACCCACTGATCTGCAGTTTTGTCAACCGCATGCCTGGAAGATATGACTGTTCGCTGTTTGTTTTTTCTTTTTTTTTTTTGTCCGTGGAGATATTGCTTTTGTTAGCGCGGCTGACTCTGAGAAAGTGGTGACTCGCGGACAAAAGAATGCTTCAAAGCTGCCATGAAAAGATGAATTAATGCATGAACGAGCCTTTGGAGAATTCTGCTTTAAATCAAAGAGTAAATGAGAACAAATGCGATTAACATTTCATTTAATCGGTATTATAAACATCAATGCTTCAAGCGTGTAGCATAGTCGAATATGATTAGGTCACTATATCAAATGCACACTGTCAAAATACATTTTTTTTTTTTCATTTTTCAACACAAATCCAAACGGGATATTCAGCTGAGACTGCAGGTACATCAGCATTTCTTGGTTTTTATCACCAAGAAACTCCAAGTGCTTTGCGATGCCATGCCCTAATCTGTTGATTAAAACATCAAGCAGGTTTGCAGCTGCTCCGACTTCATCTTTATACCTCTCCTGTTGGTCTCTCAGGTAGATCAGCAGCATTTCACACTGAGAGCCCGGTCTGAGATGTCAGATAATCCCACGGCAGAGATGGACTGTATTAGTTACAGATATCATGCTTCATTTCTCTGTTTGGCTCCGCGTCCCGATGGCTGAGAAAAGAACTGGCGAGCTCAGATGACAGGAGCTGCCAAAATGACTCCCCGTGCGACCTCGCTAGGCGAGACACACAACGGCTTGCCAAACCCTGAGGTAGGGTCCTCAAGAAGCCGGGGGGAGGCGGGGATAGAGGAATCAGCAGGTACAGACACATCACAGACTTTCAGATATTTCCTGGACACAGAACACTGCTTACCGAGGGGTTTTATGAGACATAAAAACATTTCTGGTGGCAGACAAAACAGTCCACAGTCATGCCATGAATTATGACTGTTGTCCATCGAGAGCAAAGGAGGAAGTGGGATGACGTCATTATGGAGCACAGAGGGAGGAAGTCAGGGTGGATGGATGAGCAAACACAGCAAGAGACTTGTCACAGGAGACCGCTGTTCATCACCCATTCCCTCGATTGTTCCATAACCTTAATCAAGTTATTATTATAATAACTGTGATGATGAAGATCCTTTCTTTTCACACAATCCATTATATTGTAGTCCCGCGGTGTGGAACTTTTGTCTTCCATCTGGCAGTAAGAATAATTACACAAACATTGTCAGCGTGCTTATGACACACGCCTTCAGGTGAGCTCGTCCCCATCTCTCTCAGCTTTTACTCTTCAGCGAGTAAAATCTATACTAATGACTACCCATGTTTGTCCTTTCTTTTTTTTTTGGACTATATTCCTTCCTCTGAACGCAGAGTTTCTTTTTTATCTGCAGCATCAGAAACTTTTCTTGGATGCGTCTTAGGTTTATCTGCCAAAAGGCTCCACCATACTTCCTAGTTGCTGTAGCATAGTCCATCACTACAGCTGCTCCAACTTCATCAGTACTCAGTAATGTCCAAGTGTGATGCACTACTTCACTTGAGGGGCACAAAAAGTATAACTAATGGACATGTAATTATGAAATAATGATTTAGTACTCACTATGAACTCAATTTTATGCAAAGCATGTCTTACAGGAACATAAAAGGGCAGGTAACCATAAAATAAAGATGAAATAATGAGGGACTACTTACTAACTACTCAGTATTGTGTATCACTTTACTTCAGGAGACACAAAAAGGGTAACCAATGGACAGATAATAATGAAGTAATGATTTGGTACTCACTAACTAGTCAGTATTATGCATAACTCTACATGAAGGGACACAAAAAGAGAAACCAATGGCCACATAAAGATGAAGCAATGATTATTTTTCAGCAACTACTCAGTATTATGCATATTTTACTTAAGGGGCCCCCAAAAGGTTAACTTATGACTCAGTATAGTGTATCACTTTACTTTAAGAGACACAAAAAAGGAAACTAATGGATACATACAGATGAAGTAATGATTATCTCTCGCTAACTACTCAGTATTATGCATATTTTATTTTTATTTTGGCACAAAAAGGGTAACTAATGGACAGGTAATGGTGAAATAATGGTTCAGTACTCACTATCTACTCAGTATTATGCGTAACTTTATTTGAAGGGACACAAAAAGAGTAAGTAATCATAAGATAATGATGAATAATGAGGGACTACTTAGTAACTACAGTATTATGTGTCACTTTACTTTAGGAGACACAAAAAGGAAAAACTAATGGACAGTTTATAATGAAGTAATGATTCAGTACTCAGTAACCATTCAGTATTAGGCACAACTTTACTCAAGGGGACCCAAAAGGGTAAGTAATCATAAGATGATAAAGTAATTGGGAGGTTACTTACTGTAGTAACTACAGTGTATTAATAATTAGGAGACATAAAAAGTACCTAATCTTTAAATAATTACTAATTAATGAGTCATTACTTTGTTTACTTTACTTTACTTTGTTTTGGCCATTCATCAGCTGGTTCAGGGTTCATCAGGAACCCTTCATAAAGAAAGTGAGTAATTCATGAGCGATTCACAGGTATTCATGTCCTAATCATTACCTAATGATTCATTAATATAGAATCTCCCAGTCTGTTTTCAAGTCACTCATTATCCACTATATAGTCCTTCATTAGGACTTATTAGGGACGTACTTCTGACTCATTAACATCATTAGCAGATAAATAAAATCTGATTAGGAGTTACTCATTAACTAATGATTCATTAGCAGTTATTTCCTCATTTGTTCCTTGGTAACTACTCAAAATTTTGTGTACCTTATTGTAATGTGCCACCAAAATCCCTGTTCTTTGACAATATAATCAAGTGGACTGTGCAAAAATGCCGTGAAGTAGTTCCTAATTAAGCTTTCTTAAAACACCCAATTTAGAAATCCAGAATGCCACCTACTTAATGAGGCCCTCTCAGTTTCTATGTCGAATGTCTAAGGAAACAATCTCACACGTGCTATAATTTAGCTAAAAAGTGTGATTTTGCCAGGACTCTATAAGGAGCTGTGACTGAAAAAAGCTCATGCATCAAGGCAGAGTGCCATCTGAAGGACCCATAACAGTGGTGATCTTATATATGCAGTATATGATAAGGCTGTGAATATTATGGCACAGCAGTCTCAGCTGTCGAGAGCGCGTCTCCCTCTCTCTGCATCTATGCAGCCAGCAGCTCATGGCCAGCAGCAGACTAATGAACAGGATGCAAGACAGAAGGCCAAAAATTCCTCGTGGCTTGACAAGTTATGGCAACCTTGCAGCTGCATCATTAATGTCCTAGAGCCCTATTTGGCACCAACAATGATGTCCAGAGGAGGAGCTGTTGTGTTTAAATGAAGGTTAAATATATCAACATATGGGAAGCCAGTTCTACAAGAGATATCTGCTATACCCACCTGCAGCTCTTCAGCCTGTATGCCTTTGAATTATGACCATTTTGGACCATTCCCCACCTGACAGTCCTCCAAAATTAAAACAAAAGTCCAGTGCCAGTGTTCAGCGCCAATGCAGAAAGTACCGTGCACTTTATGTTGTGAGGAAAACTAAAGGCGTTTTCACACCTGCCTTGTTTGGTCTGTTTGCCTGTTTAGTCCAGTTCGTTTGGGCTGGTGTGAAAGCTGTCCATCGAACCCTGGTGCGGACCAAAGAGCCGGACGGAGTCCACCTGAAAAGGTGGGGTCTTTCGTTTGTGGTGAGAAAGCAACCAAACCAACCGCAGGATTTTATGACAGCAGATGTGATTTCAGCATGATTTCAAAAGCTAAACTGCTAATAAATCCATCTGCTGATTATTAAATCCGTTCAGGAGGTTATCGTATAATTGATCAGACATGTATAGCCGATATTTATGAAATTCATTTAGTAACAGATAAGTGCTTTGGCGCAGGTATTTTCCCTGATTAACAGGCCTTAGGCTGTTAAAACTGCTGTGCTTGTATCCTGTGCACTTCGTCTGATTAAGAAGTTTGTGAGAGCAATCCCACAGTAATACAATTGTATGTCACACATGAAAAAGTCGGGTGAAGGGCGATGCGCTCCCCAACCTCTCTCTCTCTCTCTCTCTGAATGGGGGAAAACAAAAATCCTGGTTCTTCTTTCTGATTCTTTTCTTCTCTTCCCAAGACTCAATATATAAAGATCTACAGTTGAGCTGGCAGACGCAGTGCTGCAGTACACTGTCTCTGTGTGGACATTACACACATACAAGCCACTGCAGGTCAGTAAGGTACTGTAGGCTGCAAGATGCCTCCTTTTCATCCTCTTTCTATCTGTCAGTCATTATTCATAACACCGTGATTTGCTGCATAATGCTTATAACTGTTTATTTCTTTGTCAGCTTTAATGTAGACATCTTAAGCATTGAGGTGCTGTGTAAACCTCTGTCAGTCACGGGAATTTGATTTTCCCCCTGTGGGTCCTGATGATGCACTGATGAGGCAAGATGACAATCACCAAAACTGTCCAATCAACACGTCATCTGTCAGTCTATAAAATGTCATGTTTCCTCCTCTTGGTTTGTTTGTAATACAATAAGTCAATGTGAACATGAACCACATAACGACCAAAATTAAATAATGTTCCTTTTAGTCCAGAACAAATCAACAGAACTACAGCTGTGAAAAGGCCTTGTTCATCGATGCCAGTCTGAACGCTTATTTTTTGGCATATCCATCCATCCATCCATTTTAAGAAGTCTGGACAGCAAAAAAGACAAAAACACATAAAATGTATGTTGCACAACAAATCCAAGCCACATTTGGAAGTGGTTTAAAATGAGATTTCCATGGTGATCTCTATGATGTCTACGAATTTCTAAAGGTCTCGGTCCAGATCCTCTGGCTGGTCAGATTGGATCTCAAGTAGTCTCATTTGTGACGCAATGATGACGTCAAAGTCACAGACGCAGAAGAGGAAGAGGACCTCTGTACCATGGTTTGACACAGGGCCGGAGTGGGACTCAATTTCAGCCCTGGAGTTTCATGCTTCAGACCGGCCCACTTCAGATCACGACCTATTATTATTAAAATCATGTAATTATAACTTTACATGTTAAGTCTACAATAGCACACTGTTCTGTAAAGCCTTTTAATTCAGTGTATTTTTCTCAAATATTTCCAATTCAGTGCAAGTAAGGGCTGCTTCACAATGTAGATTTATTTCAACATGAGTGCATTTTTGATATGGAAAACACATTTTGACTTAACCAATTATTATATAGATATTTTCAATGGCAAAATATGCAGGTTTATTCCATATTACTGTCATCCTATTCCCTTTCAATTGTGGGCTTTGTGTATTTACTATCTTACTTTTAATGATAAAAAAATATAA
>JAJHUR010115285.1:0-11002 GCA_027495735.1 Lutjanus campechanus | reverse complement strand
TTTCATTCTGGGTTCTGAGTGAAATTAAAGATTTGAGTTTCTTGGTTACATTTAAGGGTTTTGAATTGGTTCTCAGGTCTGGATTAGGTTATAGGTTCTGACTTGGACAAACAAAGGGTAAGATGAGTCTTCAGTTCTGATATATATGTTCTAGGCAAAGTCAATGATTCTGGGTTTTGACCTGGGACTATGTTCTAGTTCAGAATCATGTTAAAGGTTCTAGCATGTCTTCTAGATCGGGTATAAGGGTCTGGGATTGATTCTAGGTCAGGTTAAAGGTTCTAGCATGTGTTCTAGATTAAGTATAAGGGTCTAGGATTGGTTCTAGGGTCAGGTTAAAGGTTCTTGTATATGTTCTAAATTAACCTGACCTAGAACCAATCCCAGACCTTATATGTAATCTAGAACATATACAAGAACCTTTAACCTGACCCTAGAACCAATCCTATACCTTATATGTAAAGGTTCTTGTATATGTTCTAGATTACATATAAGGTCTAAGATTGGTTCTAGGTTGGGTTAAAGGCTCTAGCATGCATTCTAAATTAGGTATAACGGTCTTGGTTCTGGATTCTGAGTCAGGTTAAAGGTTCTAGGTCCTGGTACCTGGACAAAGACAGGGAAGATGAGGGTTTTGGGAGCCAGGGTGACATAGGTTCCATAGGAGGAGCAGGGCAGATGTGATTGGACGATGGTGCAGTTCTGGTAGTTGCCATAGTTACTGGGTTGTGGGGCTGATGAAGAGGAGGAGGTGGAGGCGGGAGGGGGCAGGGTGGAGGTGCGGCTGGTGAATGTTCTCTGTGACGATCCGGGTCGAGGGTCATGGAAGAGGTTCTGACCTCTGCTGGGGTGAGTCTGGTATAGACGGCCTGCGATCAATAACAGGTGATATCAGTTTGTAATCAGTATATTTATCAATACTGATGATGGATTATCAGCACTCAGTGTGGAGGTCGTACCGATTGTTCCGTTCCTGTCATGATAAACCGGCTGCAGCAGCTGAAACACAGATGGAGAACGTTACATCAGAACATTATTACTTTATGCACAACATCACATGTTCTAGGTCATCTTTAGGGCTCTTGGAGAGGGATAAGGTGCTGTGGTTGGTTCTTAATTCTGTTCTGGACAAAGATGGTCTTGAGATTAACTTCTGAGAGGTTCTAGTTGAGGTAAAAGGTTCAAGGGGAGGTTCTATGTCAGGAGAAAGGTTATCAGTTATGTTCTATGCTGTGTTCTAAGATTCTAAATGGTATTCTAAATCAAAAGAAATGTCAGGAATGTTGTTCTGGTGGAAGGTTCTCGGTTGTTCTAGTGCAGAGAGATATTATCAAAGGTTATTTGTCCTGGGTCTGAATCAGAAGGAACACTATGGTTCTAGGTTTTGTTCAGCAGAATGGTCAAATAATGAAGGTTCCAGGTTCTGTTCTGGAGTGTTAGTGGGTTCTAAGTTTGATCAGAACAGAGGAAATTATGTTTCTGGGATCTTGGAGAAGGTAGCAGAATTTGTTCTTGTGTCAGGTAGAACATTTTGGTTCTGTAACATGTAAAACATCGTGGTCAAACTGGTTCTGGTTCACTCACCTGTCCTCCTGGACTGACAGGTGACAGGATGATGTAATTGTCTCCATGTGATGATGTCACGCGGGTGCCCTTCAGAGTGGCGGTGCGAGGTGAGAACACTTCCTGTTCTTCCTCCTCCTCATCCTCTTCATCCTCCTGTTCCTCCTTCTTGTCCCTCCACAGAGAACCCAGAGCCCCCAGACTGGACCGGACCCCCGACCTCTGACCTCGTCTGCGGCGGCCATGTTTATTGTGGGCAGGGTGAGGCAGCAGCTTCCTGTCTGTTGTCTAAGAGACAGAGAGGAGACACAGTTAGTTCTTCACATTTGTACTCGAGCTGTCAGTTCCTGTTGTGACCAGCAGGGGTCAGACTTACTGTGTGGTGCAGTGGTGGGCGGTGCAACGCTTCACATCCTGACCTGAGCTCAGGTAGACCTCTCCACACAACCATCACTATCTGAGACGGACAACTCCTGAGAGACAGACATACAGAGAGACAGACAGACAGACAGACAGCGAGTGAAACAGACAGATTTTTAATGTTGGTATAAAAACATCATTATAAAATCAGTTAGATTTTCAAATATGTGAATCAAGTTATTAATTAATCAAAAGTTAAATTTTCCTTTGAAACTAAATTCAAACAAATTTGATACAGTGACTGACTCAGACTGTAAGCAGGCGGAGTTACCTGATGGTGCGAGCAGTAAGTTGGATTGTAAGGGGGCGGAGTTACCTGATTTCTTGGCAGTGAATCAGACTGTTGGGGGTTGAAGGGGGGCGGAGTTACCTGATGTCTTGGCAGTGAGTCAGATGGGGGGGCCCAGTTACCTGATAGTGCAGGCAGTGAGTCAGACTGTGAGGGGGCGGAGCTACCTGATAGTGCGGGCAGTGAGTCAGACTGTGAGGGGGCGGAGCTACCTGATAGTGCGGGCAGTGAGTCAGACTGTGAGGGGGCGGAGCTACCTGATAGTGCGGGCAGTGAGTCAATTTATTGGTAGTGAGTCAGATGGCTGGGAGGTTTTTTTGGGGGGGGGCGGAGTTACCTGATGGCATGGGCAAGGTCAACACACTTCCAGGTCTCTACAGGAACTCCGTTGAGCTGCAGGACCGAGTCTCCCTGACGGAGACCAGACTGATGGGCCGGACCTCCTACAGACAGACCAGTGACATCAAATGAGCTGTGTGATGTCACCAGTGATGTCATAGACTGCATCTGTACAGCTGATTAATCAGATCACAAGACTCCTGAAGCTGCTGACTCATTAAATGTATGATATTAAAGGTGTTGACTCACCTGAGTCAACAGCCTGGACTCTGACTGGACAGTCGGAGCAAATCGTGAATCCAAAACCATCTTTTCCTCGAGCAATGTTCACCTTAAGACAACAGGTAGGACACGCTGTGACATACATGCATACATACATATAACATATGTAATCACAGGTACTGCACTCTGTTGTTAAACTGCCTTATAACATTTAATGACATCTTTATGACAAGTCCTACGTGTATCACTGTAGTGTTCATGATACACTCATAACAGTCTCATGTCAAAATTAACCACCTATGACATGATTCACTTTCACAGAGAAGATGTTTAGAGACATGTTTGATTAGTTTGTTCCTGTTCAAACGGTTTCAACTCTCTGTATCCCTTCACACATTAAAATCTTTATTTGAGTCTTCAGATGGACATATTCAGTCTCTGAGGGGGGCATGCCTGTCCTCTGTCTTTCTGTGGACAGTCTGGATGTTTGTGTCGAGTCCAGACTGCAGGTCTGTCTGCCTCCGGGTTTCCATGACTGTGCACATAGAGACAAGGAGGAGGAGGAGGAGGAGGAGAAAGGTCAACTCCTGCTCACACTTAACTCCCAACAAAGAGATGTTAAATGTCCCTGAGTTCAGACTGACAGGCTGATATTAAACTCCCGCAGCCCTGAGGAGACACACAGCAGGAGGACGTCTTCAAACACGACTCAGAGTCTCTCTGTTTGTGGTTCACATGTCCACAGAGTCCACAGAGTCCACAGACACGTCACTACAGTGATGGACAGGAAACACATCCTCACTGTCATCAGGACAGGACCAACCAGGAGCAGGAAAGCAAACACCACATTTTAATTTAAAAACTGATTCTAGATTTATTGCCTTGATGTTGTATTAAACCGTCGTACAAAGAATAATGACATGTCTCCTTCAGTCGTCACTCAGGGCTCAAAGATACCTGCAGCAGGTGATGATTCACATACGACCTGTGATCTTTGACCTTTTCCTAAAACTCCCAAACTGTGACTGTTTCTCAACATTAATCACACGTTAGATGTCATGTGACTTATGTCAAGTCTTTATCATTCAGCCATCTCTGGTTCTCTCCGCCAATCAGGTCGTTTTGGGAGTTAATGATCATCGATCGGTTCTGTTGTTTAGTTGTGAGGACGTGTTGATTGTTTAGATGGTAAATTATAAAATACATGAAGCTTTCACACAAACAATGACTGAAAACAGCAACGTATTCTCAGATCGTCTCTCTGAATGGACTCGATGTCTCCTACAGACTGTTGCATTGTGGGTAGTTGTGTGTAGACTTAATGTTGCTACACTAGTGATTTTCTTCATTGTTTACAGTGAGTCTGTTGGCTTCAGTACAAACAAACTGATGATGTCACTGATGATCGTCAGTGACATCATCTAACATTCGAGACAACAAACTAAGTGACAATCAGGTCAAAACATCACCATGAACACCTGAACCAATCAGGTCAGAGCGTGAACAGTTAACCTGCAGGAGTCAGTGTGTGTTTGAACAGCTCAGTGTTTGTGTAGCGACGGACAACATAGAAGAGCTCCGCCTGTTCAAACACACACACACACACACACACACACACACACACACACACAGGCAGCACTAAAACACACACACACACACACACACACTCTGTCCTGTCAGATTCTGTTTTTCAGTAAAATCATTTAGTTTTCATCTGTGTGTGAATTATTGATCGACCTGTCACACACACACATACATACACACGTGAAGTGCAGCTGGTTTAAACATGAGGACATTAAACATTCATCTGACCTGCTGGACCACACACACACACACACACACACACACACACACAGAGGAAACTGGGGGTTTTGCCGGGAAATGACAAACAGCCAGTGGTGACATCACACAGTGCAGCCAACCAGAAGAGAGTTTGTTTCCTGCTGTGAACTGTGGTGTTTGTGTGTTTGTAGTTCGGTCACACCAAACTCCATTCAAAAAACTGCTGATTTAGTAACGTCTTCAGAGGAGAAACCTGATGGCCAGATAAACACGGGACTAATGAGTTCTACTGTCATTACAGATTCGACTGGACTCTACTGATCTCAGCTCTGCTGTCTGTCAGACTGAGAAACAGTTAAAGTCTTGAAGTTGAGTTGTGAACCTGCAGTTTGAACCAGCAGAGGACAAACTGTTGAGCCAGAGATCCCCTGAGATTCACAGTAAAATTACTGCAGTGATGAACAGAAACATGAGTTTGAACTTGTGAAGATCTGGACTCAGACTGTTGACTCTACAGATTAGTGTGTCAGCTAGTCTGACACGCATGAACGAATGAAGCTTCTTGGATGAGAGGTGAAACGTCTTCAGTGACATATAAACAAGTCCAGCTGCCTTTGATTTAATCCTTTTTTGAGGTTCCAATGACCTGGATGAATGAGAACATTCACGGACACGTATATTTTTACTTATTAACTGTAGATCAGTTTGAATCCAAATTCTCATATACTGTAATTTAAGTTTATGTTCTTTCCAGATATTGGTTTTGAATTTGCTGTGATTTTGTTCACACAGCCATATATTATAAAAATTACACAAATAATTCCATGAACCGATCATAGAAAATCCAGCACTACTGACAAACCACCTGCTGGTGATTGTGAGCAACTGCAACTCAACTTCAAATTTAAAACTGTAAGTTTTGTCATGTTTTATGTTATTCAGCATGTTGCTAATGTGGCTTCTTTCATGCTGATGTTGGACAAATGGCGAGTTCACATAGAAAGTGAATAAAATTTCACATCAGTAGAAGTTACATACAAAGTGAACGTGAAGATGTAAATAAACATGAAATTAGCATCATTCTTGCCAGGCAATGCAAAATTTGAGTGAAAAATTTGCATCTATCTTAGGGCTTTTCCAGAATGCTGTGTGGAGAGGACTGGGGCAGAGCTGAGGCACAAAGCCAACAGACTGCTGCTGAGAGCCGGGAGAGCTTTGGGGGAGAGAGCTGGGGATAGACTGGAGCTTCAGGAGGAAGAAACACTGGAGTTTAAAACTTTTGGGATTAAAAAGTGGATATAACTTAAAGGATAACTTCGGTATTTTTCAACCTGGGCCCTATTTCCCCATGTGTATGTGTGTGTATAATTGACAGCTGCACCTCGTTTTAAAATTGGTGCGGTATTGAGGTACGCGGATGCAGCCGGCAGCTGCGAAACGAGTTATAATGGTAGATATGAGGGCAAACTGGTCCGTCAAAGTTTGTGCACTAAACGTGCTTTTTTTCACCACAGTCCGGCTCACATCACCAGTGTAATCTCTGTCAACAGCTTCACTTACTGCTGCTGTGTGTGACGACATCTCGCGGGATCTTTGTTTGTTGCCGGAAGAAAACAGGAGTCATGCTGAGAGCCGGTCTGAGCGGAGTTAGCTGTCCTGGAGTTCAGTTGAAAGTTTTACTGCAACTATTGAAAACAATGGTTCGTATTTTTGCGTCATCGAAGTGCAAGAACAGGATGTCGTGCAACACCCTGCACAGCTTTTACAGGCTGACTTTGTCTGACAGCAACATGCTGAAGTTGTGGCTAATTGTGCTACAACTGGATGCTAACGCTCCTGTCCAGACACTGCGCCTGGCAGACCGTCTGTGGTGCACTTTTCTCGAGATGACTACTGCCAGCCCAAGAAGAGAAGACATCCCATCCTGAAACACTTCACCAAACACACCTCAAGAAAACAGCTGTCACTGCAACAAGACAGTCTTCAACAAGCAAAGATCCTGTGAGATGTC
The DNA here is from genome assembly GCA_027495735.1 of Lutjanus campechanus. NCBI lineage: Eukaryota > Metazoa > Chordata > Actinopteri > Lutjaniformes > Lutjanidae > Lutjanus > Lutjanus campechanus. Next base: position 4,376 of record JAJHUR010115285.1, on the reverse strand, counting down.
CTCACAGAGTGAACGGTAAGAGAGACGCTTTGCATGTTGTTGACAGAGATTACACTGGTGATGTGAGCCGGACTGTGGCGAAAAAAAGCACGTTTAATGTACAAACTTTTACGGACCAATTTGCCCCGATATCTACCGTTATAACTCGTTTTGCGGCTGCCGGCTGTATGCGCGTCCCTCAATACTGCACCAATTTTAAAACGAGATGCACCTATCAATCATACACACACATACACATGGGGAAATAGGGCCCAGGTTGAAAAATACCGAAGTTATCCTTTAACTTTCAATTCTCAACCTCTCTGCAGCAGTGACCTGTGGAGACAGATGTTGGACTAATGCTGCGTTCACACAGAAAGTGATTAAGTTTTTTCATATGAGTAGCATACAAATAAAGTGAATGTAAAGATGAATTTTGTAATATTAATGTATTCAACTTGAGCAAGAAATCTGTGTCTGTCTCAGGACTTTTGCTGAGTTTTGTGTGGAGAGGACTGGGATGGAGCTCAGGCACAGAGCCAACAGACTGCTGCTGAGAGCCGGAGAGTTTTGGGGGAGAGAGCCGTGGACAGACCGGCACTTCAGGAGGAAGAAACACCAGAGTCACGCTGATTCGGCTCTGAAATGGACTCCTTTACTGTCAAGAGAAGAACTCAGAGGGTTTTTTAAAAGCTTGGGGATTAAAAAGTGGATTCATCTTCACTCACAGAAAGAACTGGCTTCTCTGGTGAGTGCTGTCTCACACACACACACACACACACACACACACACACACACACACACACACACACACAGCATTTGCCTGTGTTGGTGCTCACCAGCCGTTAGCATGTTGCTCATTAGCTTAAGGCTGCCTGCTTGGGGTGAATAAACACACTTGTGTGAGTAACATGAACAACTACAAATGTTCCGAAAATGATCCAGTGATCAAACTAGTGCAAGTAATGTGAAGCAAATATTAATTTTGTTATTGGTGTGAACACAACATAATGTAATATTGAGGGACAGTTAAGAGAAACTGTGTGAACGTCGAAACTCATTTGAAGCAGCTAATTAACGACAGTAGCAGGTTGGATGACAGTAACTGTTTTTCTGCAGTAAAACCTGTGTTAGCATTAGCATTAGCTTTATGGCTGTTTGCAGAGAGTCTGTCTGTCTGACAGCAAGGTAAAGTGGTGAAAATATTCTAAATATTAAAGCTGCAAGCAGCGTTGAACGGGCCCTCGCACCCCCACGCCACTCGGGCCTGCTGTGGCCGCGCCCATGCGGCCAGAGGTTGACTGGTAGACGAGGTGCTGGATTTTCACCCACTTCGGACACTGTAGGAAGCAAGGAGGTGTTACTTCCTGTCCCCACTAGGTGGTGCTATAACTATAACTCGTGAGTTTCATGTAGATGTGTTCAGGCTTGTATTATTATCATACATGTGAAGTTTCATGGCGATGCGAACATGTACACAGAAGTGTATGCCATTAAAGTGTTTGTACAAAATGTCAATCTACATTGCACTATCAGAGCGAAACCCTTTGACACAATGTGACTGCTTGCATGATATAGCATTAGCAAGGTCTTAAGGTCTTCCACACCAAATTTGAGTGAGATACGGTCAAAATGTGCGCAACAGCACCTCAAAGTCTAAAACATGACATTTCATGCCACCAGCAGGGGGCGCTATGACAATCTCAGAATTTTGTCATGCATATGTATTGAGGGTGGGACTATTATCAAACATTTTAAGTTTGGTGCAGATCTGACCATCTATGCCAAAGTTATAACCATTTCCCGTTTCATGGCGAATCATCAAAATTAGCTGCCAACTCATGGCCACACCATTTAACTGAAATGCAATCTTTCAATACATTTTAATCACAAACTAGTCTGGATGGTACACACCAATTTTGAAGCCGATTTTAAGAATCCCGTAGGAGGCGTTCGTTAAAATTCGACACGTGAAAAACGCCAAAAATGAACACAAAATGCAAAATAGCCGACTTCCTGTTGGGTTTAGCCTATGGGTTGTCAGATACATTGTTGTGCGTCCGGGCATGATCTATGTGTGTACTGATTTTCGTGCATGTCGGTGAAACGTGGCGGTAATGGCGGTGTTTAGAGGGCATGGCCAAGCCATTTGGGCAGGCCCATTGACAAAACTCATATCACATGTTCGGACCCGGACCATTAACAAGCATGTGAAATTTCAGACAGATTCGATGGAGTACACTGAAGCTAGGGTCACTTCCTGTGTTTTGTGAAACGTTGACCTTCGCCATGCCATGAGGGCAACGCCGTTTGACGATACGTCACAATCTTCATGATATAGCATGGCCAAAGCAGGGCCTAACCCCTTTCAGACCAGATTTGAGCTGGATATGGTCAGTGTGCTGGGAGCAGCACTTCACAGTGTAAAACATGTCATTTCCTGTTGCCACCGGGGGGCGGTATGACAATTATGGAATCTTTTCATATATGTGTGTTCAGAGCAGGACTATTATCATACATGTGAAGTTTGGTGCAGATCGGACCATTTATGCTAAAGTTATAGCAATTTCGTGTTTCATTGCGAGAGGTCAAACTTCGACGTCAAAAAGCCGATACGCCCTTTAGAATCTGAAAGACCTTTTAATAACTTTTGATCACAAGGTAGTCGAGCTCGCACACACCGAGTTTGAAGTCAATCCAAGCAATCCTGTAGGAGGAGTTCGTTAAAATACAACACGTGGGAAACGCCAAAAATGACCACGGAATTCAAAATGGCTGACTTCCTGTTGGGTTTAGCCCATAGGGTCCCCCAGACTTTTTTGTGCGTCTGGGCATGATCTACGTGTGTACCGATTTTCGTGCAAATCGGTGAAACGTGCCGGTAATGGTTGCGTTTAAAGGGCGTGGCCAAGTCATTTAGCCACGCCCACCAAGAAAAAACACATGACACGTGAATTTTCACCAAGACTGACGTGTGTACCAAATTTGGTGAGTTTTTGAGTATGTTCAAGCCCCAAAAAATGCAATTCATTTTTTGGGCAGTCTGAGCAAAAACAATAGGGCCTCGCACCTACGGTGCTCGGGCCCTAATAAGGTATACTTAAAGTGATATTCCACTTTGTGAGAATCTCGCGAGACGTCGTATATATCTTAATGGACGCATGTGCAGAAGTCTCGCGAGATCGACACCATGTTTACATCCTACAGGCTACATGCTACAGCTGACATTTCTGCTAAAAACATGGCGTAAATGGCGTCTTTTGCGGTTAATTTTTAATGTCGCGGCTTGCAGACACTTGGATTACACCACACAAGCAGGATGGAGACATTTTGTGTTTGTTTTGTGTTCTTTTTTTAACGTTTTATCCGTGGTCACCATTCACTGCCATTGTACTGGATGAGGCTGCTACCCTGTTTCTCCTAAAACTCCAGGATTGTTTGGTGAACTGAAGACCTTCACTTATCATCACATCAGCACAGTGGTGAGGACATACTGAGTGGATTATTCTCACAAAGTGGAATATCACTTTAAACTGATATAGACTTTTGTAGTTTTGCTGCTGATCCTGTCCACAGCAGGACATACAGTGGTTGACATGCTGATAGACTGAGGCACAAACAGCAGAATGAGCTGTTTATGAACAGTTATTAATGTTTATTCTCAGAATGTTTAATGAGACACTAAACTGTGAGGTCAGACCTGCAGTTTTACTCTTTACAGACACAGTAACAGGAACAGGAACAGACTCAGACCTGCGGCAGGTTCTGCTCAATGCAGACTCGACACAGTCGGTGGATCGTGTGCATGTTGGTTCAGATCCTGCAGATACACACATCCATCTGATCCTCAACAGGTCCAGACTTCACTGATCCAGAGTCCAGTCCATGTCCTGCACAGGACCACGTCTAATCCAGGCTCAAACACATAAAACCAGGTCTAATCCAGGTCCAGAGTTACAGAAACAGGACTAAATCTAATCCAGATTTACAGAAGTAGATTTACTCCAACAATCCAGATGAATCCAAATCCAGACTTCAGTGAACAAGGTCTAGACAACCAATTAAGTCCAGACTGACATAACTAGAGCCAGGTCCAAACAGGTCCAGGTAAAGCAGAGTGTGTGAGAGAGGATCAACAAGAGTCCTGATGTTAGAGAGAGAGAGAGAGAGAGAGAGAGAGAGAGAGAGAGAGAGAGAGAGAGAGAGAGAGAGTGTGTGTGTGTGTGTGTGTGTGTGTGTGTGTGTGCAGGATGTGTGTGTCTTATCGGTGGGATACATCCAGTGTTTTTGTGGCTCTGTGTGTGTGTGTGTGTTTCCTGCTATTCTTCTGAGTGTTGGTTCCCACACACACACACACACACACCTGTCTCTTACACACACACACCCCTCTCTCTTCT
>JAJHUR010115282.1:1351-43014 GCA_027495735.1 Lutjanus campechanus | reverse complement strand
CCTCACTTACTTTCACTGTCCCCTGTCAATATGTTCAAGTGCTGAATCCCTTTTTTCTTCTCCTCATTTCTTTTTACAAGACAGAAGCAGCGGCGTTGCTTTACCTCTGACTCTTTGTTAGACAGTGGCTGGTGGTACACCCTGCGGCTCTCTATAAAAGTAAACCAATCAGTCGAGAGGATGCGTATGAAACCTCTCCGCCACCATTGGGAGTGATGAAGATGACCCACTGCCTCCTTTGCCAGGAGGAATTGTGTGTACATGTAAGCAGAGAGTATCCACATGGGTACAGGCTGCTACAGCAGCTAAGTTGGGTCAGGACTATTTTTCAGTGTTCAACATTAAGCTTGTTTTAAGTTTATCTACAAAAACACTGGTAGTTAGTGTTCAGATGACTTCTGGGATTAAATACCACAGGATGTGCATTTTGATCTGTAAAAAGACAAGGCAAGAAAGAAAAAAACATTTATCAGCTGCATTAAAATTTCTTTTTTGTAAAATACTGGATATTGCCACTTTTTTAAGCCTCTTAAATAATTATTCAAATGAAACTAGCTGAGATGTTTTGTAAATGACTCTTTGGTGGAACTTTTCACATGTCATATTCAACCAGTTATGATGAGCTGTATATATCAACTGTTTCAAAGGATTACATTAATTTGAAAGGATTCATTATTATAACGTGAATGTTATTTTCATTAAGCATCCTTCCTATTCCTGTATGCAAGAATGTGGTAACTTTGCTAAGAAGTCAGATGGGGAAGAAAGATGAGCAGTCATGGCAGAATTAGCATCAGATCACAAATGTATCCGTTTATCTCAGATGACTATTTTTGCTGTAATTTTTGAAGCAGACACACTAACTGTTAGTCGCTAATAATAACTTAAAATTTTGTCCAACAAATGATATGAGCTGTGTACATAGAATTAGCAAGCTAGCTGTCTAGCATGTTAGCTAAACTTAAAAATCAGCTTTTCATCAAGTTCTTCAACATCAACACACTTAGCTTGGGTCTCTGTTAAAATGATTAAGTTTTCTCAAGTTTTTTCTAATTTCACGATCTTTTCGGTTCCTTATAGTTACACAGTACTGAGGCAACACCAGAGGTGAAACTGAACCTGGTTAAAGAATAAGGTTAAAGAATTACATTAGAGCAGCATTGGGTAAGTTACTGAAATTTAGTAATTAGTCACTAGTTACTTCTCCCAAAATCAAATTAATTACTGTATATAAAAGTAATAAGTTACTAGATAAAGTAACTTTTATTTAATAAGCTTTTTGAGACATGGAGTAAGTGTTGCAGGCATTACCTTTTTCTTTGACACCCTTTCTGATCACCTTGCACCTATGTGATGTGTGTATAATACCTTTATGATATACCTATATATCACTGTACCCATTATCAGTAGTAGGAGTTAGTTAATACTCCCAACCACCAGAGGGCAGTAATAACAAGCATTCCTATGTGAAAGCAACACTTTTATTTCCTTGGGCTAGACAGTACGAATTGGTAGAAGATGATGACAGATGGTGTTGGATGTCCATATGTCGTCTGCTGTCCTCTGCAGCTGCGTTCAAAAAAGTAATCAGCTACATGTCTAGCTACAAGCAGGGGAGAAAGTAACTAATTACAAATACTCAAATTACTGTAATTAAGTAGTTTTTTGGGGGTACACCTTCAAGTCTACTTTTACTTGTACTTAAGTATGTATTACACCATGTAATCTACATAGTTACTTTTAAAATCATAATTGAGCACTGAGTACAAGTTGAATTAATATCCAAACCTTTCATCTACATTTTTGTGATCACTTGACGTGATCTGATCGCAAACAGGCCAATGAGAACAATCAATCAAGGATGAAAAACGATGAAAAACAGCACAGCACAGTTTTGAAGTGAGGATTTTCATGCTAAATCATTAATCGTTTAAGAATTTAACTAATTAAGAATGTACTAATCAATGGTATAAAAATAGCAGTAATTGCACCTCATTCGAGGTTGTTTTGAATGTTGAATAAGGAATCTTAAAAACAAAAACAACAAATTAAAATGAGAATAAAATAGATTTTAGACTGAAGATTTGGAAAAAGAGAAACCCCTTTGATTGAATGTTGCTATTGATAATGTATTAAACATCAGCGGTTAAAAAGTAACTAAAACTCTGAGTAGTTTTTTAGAAGAATACTTGTACTTTTACTTCAGTATTTCTCTAACACCAGTACCTAATAGTAATATTTTAGTAATGTAACAGTACTTGTACTTGAGTACAGATTTTCAGAACTCTTTCCACCACTGGTTACCATCAAAAGTAGAGACACTGCCCTAATAATTCTTATGGTCAGGAAACGGGTTAAGGCTACATACTGTATAAGACCATAAACATCTTCAACAAAGCTTTATCATGCAACAGGTATAGCCAGAGGGAATTCTGGGGGGGGGGGAACTGAGGTGGCACACATAACTTGGCACACCACCATAACATACCCTCAGGCTACAGCTGGCAACCACCCCCACATTACCCGTCACATCTGCAGTGTAGTCAACCACTGCCCATGCAATCAGTGCTTGGCAAGAAGATCGACTCACATGTGAACATGGAGAGAGCGTACGTGAGCTGGAGGCTTTAACATTAACATTATGCAACGGTTCACACATGTAACACAACACACCTGCAAACACATACCTGGTCACATGTTTATACGCGCACGCACGTATACATATTGTATGTGCGCTTTTTGTCCTTTACCAATGAAAATAAAATGCCTCTCGAGGCTGGCAGACAGCACGGCTGACTTTCAAGAAATTCCACAAGCGAGTGCTTTCTGGAACTAAACGGGTGCGGCAAATCCTCTTAAAATCCTTTTAGACACCGTGGCAGCAGGGAGAAAAAGAAAAAGTTTCTCCCAGGCAAACATGTGCAGGTTTGTTGGGTTGATGTCGTGCTCTGGGGAAGGACACTCTCGCCAGTTTATTTCTTCAAGGCTGGAAAAGAATGTTAATACGACACATACCCTACAGGACGCGCCCAAGCACAATATGGTGGCGCGCGTGTCGACAGAAGGCTTCAAGGGAAGACTTTGGGGAGAGGACGCTTTGGATGTGTACGGCTTAATTTTTTCGATCCAAGACTTGAAGAGTGTGGCGCTTTGCACATTCTTTTGTGCTGTATTAGGACGGTGGAGGGGAAATTTAAAGTTTCACTCTCAGCTGCCAACAGGCAGTGACCTGAACAGCTTGTATAGGAGGTTTGTCTCTATACACAAAACAATAGTAAACAAGTAAAATCAGTGTGACTATCTACTCAGGGCAGTTTTACTTTAGATGAAATTCTTCAGCGGAAATGAAGTTTTAAATGGCTGTCAACAAGTGCCAGCCAATCCAGCCACTATGTCTTTAGGCTCTCCAATTTCCTCAAGTTTCTAAAAAACTAGTTTCCTCGCTCTGATTGCCATTTACATATTTGGGTAAATGAGCATGGGATTGGGCTCGGTGGTTTGTTTGTCGATTTGCTCTTTGCTTTTCTATCTCCTTTGGGCAACAGATTGAATTAATGTTTGTAGACACTGTGATGCCACACATGAGGAAACAGGAGATCTTGCAAAATTACAAAACTCCCCCAATTACAGCTCTACAAACACATAAGACTGAGAAAAAAAAACTCATTTGGGTTGCGATGCAGATTTCTCTTGTGTCACAGGCACAAGGACAATAATTAGCTTCATTTACATGCTTTTCTATTTAAATAGACCAACAAACAGATATTGTTTACTCAAGACCCAGGCTTTGCAGAACACACACAAACACATGCACACACAGTTGTGATCTGTACTTCCACTATATGCACTATTTTTCGACACAAGGTAAATGCCAGCTTGCTTACACATATCTTTATCAGTGCCGCGACCATTTTTCCCTCCATCCCGACTCTTTTTAGCTCCTATCTCCTTTCCTCCTTAATTACTTGTTGGAAGGTGTTTGGCTTTTCGCTGCACGCCTGCTGTTTTGGTCATTACAGGCCCCTGTAGGAAGTGGAGGAGCTGCCAAAGAAGCTTAGCAGAAGACAGGCGCTGGGGATGTGTCTCTACTCACCTGGGGTAAATGAGGACAGCTCTTCCTGCTGGCTTTCAGGCCTGTCCTCCCCTCGGGGGCCGTCCTGATGTTGAAGAGGGCCTGAAGAGCACACTGGGCCGCCTGGTTCTTGGCCAGCTTCTTGCTGCGACCACAGCCCTCGAATATCCGCCCATCCACGCGCACTGCCATCACAAAGCTACGCAGCCGCCTGCCCTCAGCTCGCTCTGAAAGGCAGGCATAGCGCAGGCCCGGCCGGAGCTCATTGAGCAACGCCACGGGGCTCTTGGGAGCCTCTGGCTCTGGAACAATCCCACCCAGCCTTTGCTGAGCCTGCACCATCAGGTCCAAGGTGTGGCGAAGCAGCCGTCCATGTCTCAGCAGCTCGCTCGACAGCAGCTCGCTCTCGGCGGCTGAGCTGCAGAGCGAGAGGCCGTCAGAGCACGGTGAAGTCTCGAACTCCTTGAAGAGTGTGTCAGGGAAGTCCGCTTGATCTGAGGTGAAGTCAGCCGAAGGGTTGGAGATGTTTCCCATGGCCAGGTGGGCCTGAGGAGCGTTGGGGAACTGGATGAAGGACTTGAGGGCCAACTCGGCGGCCCTCATCTTAGCTTTCTTCTTCGTGGGGCCCGTGCCCTCGAACGTCAGACCGTTCACCTCCACGGCGATGGAGAAGACGGGAGCATGGACCGGCCCCGTCTGAGACACCATGCGATACTGCAGACCCGGCCGGAGCTCGTTGAGCTGCACCAAAGCGTTCTTTGGAGCCTCGGACCAGGACAGTTTCTTATAGATCAGACGGAGCTGACACAAGTGGCCGTTGTTGTCTTCCTCCAGCGGCCGCTTCCTCTTCAGACCTGAGCTGCCACTTCTCGCAGAGTCAGAGCAGAAGAGTGACTGGCACTCTGCAGACGCTATGGAGCGATCCTCCAAGTTACCAATATTACGGTTTTCCTTTACCTCTGCGCTGCTGGTACCTGCAATAAAAACAGGAAAACAGAAACAATGTAACTCAAAGAGAAAGTGAGAAAAGAAGGCAGCCATTACTGTGTGACACATTTATCCTGGCTGAACAAAATGGAAAATCTCCCAAGGCAGATTGAGCCACTTGATACACAATGAAATGGTAATGAACAAATCTACAATCATCTCCCTGAGCCGAGCCCACTTCATACCACGGGGCTCTATCATATTTAAGTGTTTTAAAATCCAAATACAAATCCCCTAAAAATGGCGATGTTATCTGCCAAATCATTCTGTAATCTGCCTCCAAATTGGTTCTGAATCTGTGCTGTAAGGGGTGGGGGGGGTGGGGGCATCGGCCCCTGTGGCCAATGCAAAGCATCAATCCTATTTGTAATGGGGGGTGGGGATCACATCAAGTGGCAGACATTCCAAGAAAGGATGAAATGTCTGTAGCCCCGCTTTATTTCACACTTCTATCCTCTGTGAGAGCAAAGTCTGAACAGCTGTGATACGCTCTTCAAACCTAGTTACGGGGAAGTGGTGGCGTATTGCATTTCTGATGGGAAATGAACAAAAATAGGGTGTTCAGATCTTGCCACAAGAATGTTAATGGTGGAGTGGGAGGCTGGGATCAAGTGCTGACATTCACTGGTGGGCTGGAGCAGATTGGAGCTCGAGATGATAGGTACACGCACGCCTGGAAACACTATCTAATGACTTATTTATCACGAACACTCAAAATTTAATATTCAATAGCTCACTTTTATAAGATAATACAGATTTTAACACACAAGCTGACACCCGTGCGTAATCAAATAGCCCATTTCCCAAATAATTAATTATGTGGGTGACAGAGAGATGATTTCCATATTAGGCCTGCCACTGAGGGAGTTAGCGTGGCGTGCTGACAGAGAGAAAGAAAAGAGGCGGCAGCTTACTTAAACTGTCCTCGTCCTCTGTGCTGCTGGTCCCAGGGCTTATGTACTTGAAAGGAGCGATCAATGCTGACAGCATACTGACTTTCTCTGGAGGAGAGACAAGAGACACGCAGAGTCAACAAGAGGGCAGCGGCGCAGATGTTTTGATAGTTTTATCGATTAAAGCCGCGGATCGGCGTCGGCCCAACACGGGGACGGAGACGGAGCATAAGTGAGCAGGAGTATGCACACGAGGCTGCTTCTCTGTCACCCCTGCAGGTACAACAACGCATGTATGACCACATAAAGAGGCAATCATGCACATATACACACTCACACACACACATGAAAACAAAGAAATTAATTGAAATACACACTGGGCCTCATGCAAGGACATTTTTGCATTTTTATCCTAATCCTCTCTTACTATTTTCTGTCAAGATCTGTGTGTACTTGTCCAAGTTGGATTCACCAAACTCTCTTAAAGCTGGGTTAGGCAGTTTATTTTTTGTGTCACTGGGCAAAAGTTCCAGAATAACTTTTAAGCATAATGTAATTAAAGCGTCTGAGAGAAAACTAGGCTTGTGCTCTTCCTCTTTGCTGTAATTTCTGCCTTTAGAAAATTTTGTCTGTGTTGGGAAACTTTGGCCAATCGCAGATCGGTGAGACAGTTAATTGTTGAGTCTCACTCTCAAAGGGCAAGTATTTGAAGACCTGGGACTGACATTCAACAATCTATTCTTTTTCTAGAGTCGCTACCTGACCCTTTGGGCGGACAGACTTGCCTTAATTTGCTCGTGTCGGAATGATGGATGTCACCTGTTCATGTGGAGGTGTGTAGTCCTGAGATCATTTGCATAATCAACGCCCCTAAAACCACCATATAAGGCTCTGTTTGTGGGTTAGACTCAAAAATGTTACCAAAAGCTCAAAAGATGCCAGTGATAAGTCAAAATCAAAAGCAGCACTGTACTGCAGGTTTGGATGGTATCTATTTTGTATTTTTGTTTGTGTGTAAAACTTTTGTGAAACGGCAACTTGGCTGTACTCTGCAGATCATACCCCCTAGTAGGCAGAGTTGAATGTCATAGCCATGCTATTCCCATGTGTAACAACACACACCCAGGAGCTGTACTTTGCTCTTGAGAAGCTGCAGCCTTTATTCGCTGACAAACTCAAACCTTAACTGTACATTTACTGCCAGACTGACAACTTCACTGCTTACCTTTTTCTACGTTCTGCACTCGCTCAAATGTTACGCACTCATTACACTACCCACCTTCACTAAGCAGTGGTCTGCAGTGCTGGCTGGTGTTTGGCGTTTCAATACTGTGTTATAGAAAGAGAAGTGTCTCTATTTTATATGACAGTTTTGAAAATCACACTGTCGGGATTTCCTAATACCTTTGTATACTGTAATACCTTGATAGCACCCAAGCCTACTGTACTGCGGCAGGAAAAAAAGATAATTTAACATTAAGTTAGATTCAAAATAATGTCTTTTGAAAGCATAGAGGTCATGTGACATGTCACAGAGGATGATACTGGACAGCAACCTGCATAAAGACCTTGAGGCAGCTGAGTGATTGAGTTAATATTTATAAAAGATATTGTTATGGGCTGTATGTATCTGCTCTGAAATATGCCAATAAAATTATAAAATCTAAGAAACTCCATTTCCTGTACTTTAATCTTACTCGTGTGTTTTATTTTACTTACAGTCCAGCCCACTCCTGAATTTTGTTTGTACGTAAAAGAAGCTTTTAAGTACAGTAAATTGCTGAATGCCACAAATTCTCTTAAAGGACCAGTGTGTAGGATTTAGTGGCATCTAGTGGTGAGCTTGCAGATTGCAACCACATCAAACGCCGTCCCCTTCCAAGCATGTAGGAAAAACTACAATGGCTGTGAGACTTGTGAAAAGTAGAGCCAGGGTTTGGTTTGTCCTTTCTGGGCTGCTGTAGAAACATGGCAAAGCAACATGGTGGACTTTTACCCTCCGGTAGATATAAATAACTCATTATGAGGTAACAAAAATACAAAAATTCTTATTTTCAGGTCATTACACGCTAATGAACACTTACTTGATCCTCATAAATTTTCCACAATGGACCTTTAAATCATTTGTACGTGTCTTGCATGAGAGGTTGTTGTATGAGGCCCATTATTATAAGCATTTCACCTTTTATATGTCAATTTAAAAGATGAATTATTTCAATTTTATTTAGCTGATTGCAACTTGTGCCAGCAACACTAAGCCCTGCCCATGTTTCCCCCTCAGACTGAGATTGGAGACTCATTTTGTCATGCTAATTTCATGCCACAATGAAAAACACAGTTAGTAAATACAAGACACACTTGTCATTTAACCATCATTCAGTCATGACACAGCAAACACATACATAAAAATAAAATACTTATAACAATGTGAATCTTTTTAAATCGTCCATACACACACACTGCATCTCTAGTTAGAAAGTTCCTTTCTTTATCAGTGCTAACTTGTCGACAGTGTGTTTGTCCCAGGGGCCTGCTGCTGTCCAGGTGTGCGTGTTGTTTACAGTATGAAGTCCTATTAGGGCCATCGCTTGGTCTGCTGCGCTCCATGCAGCACTGAGCAGAATTGACAGACCAGTCTGGCTCCTTAATTACACCCCCTCTCTCCTCCCAACACCAGCTAATGATCAATAAAGAGGAAGGTAAGGGAGAGGCAACGAGAGGGAGGAACCGGAGGTGGACAGGAGTGGGGGGAGGTGATAAAGTAGGAAAAAGTAAAGAGAAGGAAATGAGTTTCTGTGGGCGTGTGGAAGGTTAGAGGCTGAGCCCGAGGTCAGGCTCTCGCTGCTGCCGCCGTCAAGGAGCAGCGTTCAGGCCTGCAGCGGCAACAATCTCAGGGAGCTAAACGCTGCATAAATGGGGCGCCACATTACAGTGCAATAAACATGTTTTGATAACAGCGCGAGGTTGTGAATGAGCTCCGGCCCCCGGTGCTCGCTCTCGCTCCTCGCAGCTCAACAGCACTAGAGGGGCTCAATGAGTCACTCTGACACACATGGATACACTCTAAACACTGAGACTGGAGCTGTGCTGGTCCTCCTGGGCCAACATCACAATACAAGCATTTGCATTCTGACCTAATTACGGACTAAAGCCCGACACAAGCAGCAATTTGGCCCTAAATGACTCCCTTGGCCAACAGGGTCATTATCCGGGCCATTTTCAAATCAGTCTATATTGTTTTTTAAAGCCCCTAAAGCCCTGTTTACAGTAAAAACATGGCTGTGTGCTGTGTTTACAAAAGTGGCAAAATTAGGCGTTTAAGGGGCTATTGGATGGCACAGCGTATCTTAGCTAATTCTTGCATTTGTACACAAAAAAAAAATCCAGTTCCTCTGTAGCGTGAAAGACAAATGCTCACATCAAGCATGAAATTACAGGCAATTAACACACAGGAGTCCGAGCTCTCACACTGTGGCCTGTAATGTCTGTAATGTATATTTGATAATCCTGTTTTGCCGAAGGGTCTGCGCCACCCACTCGACAGCTCCTGCCAAGTCAAAGGGCCCACTGGGCAATGAGATACCAAGGTCTGGTGTAAACAGATGAACACAGTGTGTACAATAGGCCATGAGCTTTAAAATCACAGGCTGCTACAGCATGAGTAAATTTATTCTCCTGAGAGAATAAACTGGTGCTGGTAACACTCAGATCTACAGGTTTAGAGCACACAGAGAGAAGAGAGCGGTTTGATATTTTATTGATCTCCTGTTACTGCTGTCTTATGTGAATAAAGATCTGAGAGGAGAGTGTAGAGGCAACAGATATCCTGCTCGTCCAGGTAAGAGCTACAAAAGGCATTTTATCTTTCCCTCCCCAAGGCAAAAAGTAGCAGGTTTTACCATCTGGTTGCCAAATATGACTAGAGATGGTTTATCACTCTGGCTTTGATGAACAGTGTTTGTTAATTAGTTGCAAGTATGTTCAGTTGGTCCCAATGCCGCCACTTGCCTTTTGAGCCTGCGAGTGAAAAATTGCAGGTTCAAAAGGCTTTTAACAATCAGCGCACAGATGTACTGTTAGTCAAAGACTTTCCAGGAGGAAGGCAGGCCTAAGGCCCCATTTATACCTGACATTAACATGCAATCTGTATCTGGACATCCTGTTTGGATGAGGAAAAATCCAAGTTAGTGGCAGGTGTGAATGTCGCTGAAACATAATCAGCGAAACCACATTAGGAGGTGGTCTTGCCCGCATTAAATTGATGTCAGATGTAAAAATGCAATCTGTACACTGACACATTTTCTTAAGAAAACATATATGCCTCAACGAGCTGAAAAGTCACCTTAACTCCACCTGTTCCTGCTAGCTTAAGCAAGTCTTACAAAAGCTGCAGCAGCAGAGAAGAAGCTGCTGGTGCGTCTGTGACTGCAGGAGAGCTGAGCTGTATGTCCAGAGATACATGTTGAATGTGTGTGTTTAATGGCCAAGCAGGGCGCAAGAGTTATGCCTCTACCTTACTTAATCACTGATGCACGCGCCACACTGCAAGAATGCAAACTGACCCAACAGGTGTCTTCTTTGTCCAGCAAAGACGCTCATGGTGGACTGTCCAGCTGTAACTTCTTCCTAGCCCTCCTATGAAGCAGACTCAGAGATGATCAACAATGCACACACACCCAGGCAGATCAGCCAAACAGCGGGAAGTCAGAGGCTGTTGTGTGCACATCTTACAGAAACCTGCTCCACAAAATCTTTGATCAAGCTGTTGCACTTTGACAGGTGTAACGTTGACTGTCAGTGTTCTCCAAACTCTCTTTTTACCATCTTCTTGTTGCAAATGCATTTCAGAATGATTTCCTTAGTGTACACATGCATATCTGTATATATTTTCTACTTGTGTAGCATGAACTTTTTGTTGTGTAACCCTGTGTTACCTCGACTTATTGAAACACTTGTGCTTTCAGTGAGGAGTGTGAGGGCTTTCTGCTGTTTTTAACTATTAATCTCTGTCACAGTTGTGACTGAAGACAGAGTCTCATTCAGCTCAAAGGTTTTTGAAAACTTTGAGGACCGCAGTGGGACAGAGAGACTGAGTGGACTGGTTTTATCAGGACAGAGAGACTGAGTGGACTGGTTACAATGGGACAAAGAGGCTGAGTAGGTTGGTTATATCAGGACAAAGAGAATGAATGGACTGGTTATATCTGGACAGAAAGACTGTTGGACCCAGAGCAGATTGAGGAGGACTTCATGGTGCTCAGGACTCGCAGAATGTCGTTCAGACAGATGAGTACAACAACAACAAACTCACTGATGGATGTAACTCTCTGGAGGAAAGCATCAGCAACCGCTGCACTGCCTTTAGCAGCAGGCATTGTGTGTGTGTGTGTGTGTGTGTGTGTGTGTGTGTGTGTGTGTGTGTGTGTGTGTGTGTGTGTTTACGTGGTGTGTATAAACTGTGCAGGCTTTTTTTTTTTTTGCTGTCGAGTTTATATTGTCTGTCGGTTGCCTTGGTGATGCTTTATTCCGCTGTTAAAGTGGCACGTTACTTACTTTCATATCCCAATTTTGTTGGTTGCACCTGCTGCAGTGTCTGCAGCTCGTTCTATTTATTGTTGACCATTTTTGTTTAAATGTCTGAATTTTGTTCTTTTTTTCCGGTTGTTTCTCGCAAGCCAACACAAAGAGAGGTGGTTGTTTGTTTCAAATTTCTAATCAGCTGTATGCACAGGCTGCAAATGTCCGTACACAGGAATGGAATTTATTGTTGGTTTTCAACGTAAGAGCTATACACTATAGACACTATACAGATACCAGCACATCCATCTGTCCTGCTCTTGTGAACACATTATGTCAAGAACGCCTTGAGAGAATATCAAATTTGGTACAAACAACCACTTGGACACAAGGATGAACTCATTAGATTTTGGTGGTCAAAAGTCAAAGTGCAAGTAGAAGTGGAAACAGTAGTATTGTGCTTGTGTAATAGCATCCTCCTGACCACTGTGGGGCGCTTGTGAAATTCACTTGTGCTGCAGATAGCGCTGAGATAAGGCTCTCATTTCCCATGATGCATTACTGAGCAGTTTGCTTTTTTTAATCCTCCAAAATGCAAACGTTACTCTGTGTAATTTGTTTACAATGAGTTTGCTCAGAACACAGCAGTTTATGGTGATTTACATTGGTCATCGCCTTTTTTGTGTTGTTGTTTTTTTTCTTTTTTTTGTTTGTTTGTTTTATCAGTGAGTGAGCAGGACAGTACGTTTCTTTATTCCAACTGCATTTTAATTTTGGAACTTGGAACACGTTTTCCTTCTAAATTGCTAATGCGGAGACGACGTGAAGAATGCTATTCACCTCTCAGTTTGAGCTATATAGCATGGTGTTTACAAACGCATGAGGCTGCAGAATTTAGATCGGGATGCGGATCGATGATGTGAGTCCGGTATCTGATGAATGAATTCTGTCAAATCATCTCTGTATACCCTGTATACATCGACATGTTACTTCATTTTATTTTGTAGCCTAAGCTATGGATGTTGTTTAATTTAACAGTTTTATCATATAACATTATCACACCCCCTCCCCTTTTAAAAATGAAACACAGTAAAGTTTACTCTGAGTACATTTTTACTGATCTACTTTTATCTTTTACCTGAGTACATTTTTACACAAGTAACAAAGTACCAATCCCTGTAAAGAGGAAAGTAATTCTCAGCACTATCCTCAGTGCTTGCTGCTGTGTTCGGCAGCATAAAAGCCTGAATAGACTCTTTTATTCTGTATTCAGAGGATTTTTATTCCGATGACAAAGTTCACAGTCAGAATAGAGCTTTTCTGTATAGAGCTCCTCAGGTCTGTATAATTTCAAAGTAACCCTCAAAAACAATTCTTCTCACTTTCAATGGACCACAGTTCATTCCAAATGTCTCAGGAAGTAGCTATTGAGTGGAAAATACCATCATGTTTTCAATAACTCTGATGCTGAATCAACTGCGCAGTGGTAAGCAGTGCAGTTTAGAGGTCATCCTCGAAATGCCACCTCTTATCGTTTTTTGATAGGTTTATGAAGTGCCGGCAAAAACACACTTCACCCTGATTTATGAGCGAGCTGCGTGGAACGTCAGAGGCACTTTTTGTTTGTGTTTTACAGTATGTAGTGTGATTGATTTTTCCCAGAGAGATGCAGCATATTTTCAGCCTTATAAATTAAAATACGCTGCAGAGAGCTCACTCAGTCTCACGCTGTAGGACAATAATACAACTGTTTGTTGGATTGTTAGTACAAAACTCCAAGAACAGATTGCTCTGGTATTCAATTTTAAAGTCTAAACACTAAAGTTGACAGCTGTGCACAACAGCAATCCTAAAAATTGCCAATAATGTTTTGGAAATGTGAGAAGTTTAATTTAATCAGGAAATGCAAATAATGATGTAATTTGGTACTAATTATTGGTAAAATTGAAATTTCCTTGAAAGAATTTGAACCAAAGGAAATTCAAATACATTTTCATTCATTATTGGAAACTTCATTTGTCATATACCTTTAATCATATGCTGGACTGTAGAGAAATGTCACATGTTGGCATATATAACTGACCTATTGTGCACTGAAGTCTCTGTAGGAATTAATTAAATAGAAATGTACCAAATGAAAACTGTCTCTATTGTATTTCCCTGTAATTAGCATCAAGTTACATGGTTCTTTCCAGGAAACTTCTAAATCAATTCTTGGGAGATTAAATTGTAGAATAAAACATTAATGAAAGACAATATCTCTAGTAAATAATAAACTTACCTAATTTCAAACCATACAGGGAGATGTATTACAATCTATTAGTACAATAAATCTCAGACCTTACAGTTGTTATCTGAACTGTTAGGAGGGAGAATAGTGTGATAATAATTATGGAGGACATTAACTGCCAAAATCTAACTAAACAATTAAATGACTCGATAAATAACTTAATATGCCATTAAATTCACCAAAATAATATTAAAAATAAATGTGGGCATTAATTAATTCAAATCAAATGTGATCAAATTGAGGTTTTTTTTAAAATGTATTTGTCTCTGTATTAATTCCTCTTTTTTTTTGCTTTCCCATTTATTCTTTGGTCTGTATTTTCTTTTTACATTTCTTTGTACATGTCTGCTTCATTATACAAATGAAGGGGCTGTCATTCATTCATTCATGCATTTATTGGTTGATCGAGTGCACACATAGATCAACTATACATTATCTGAACCTGTAGGAGGTTAAGATATACTGATTGTAACGGGGCCAAAATCCACAAAGAAAAGTAATGAGGCCAGTATGTTCTTGCCAAGCAGTTTAAAGGAGCAATTTATTAGACCCTCGCATTAAAAAATGAGTGAAGTCCAAATAGCGAGTTGGAGCCAAAGACAGTATATTAAATAGGTTGAATTCTTATTTATTATCCAATCCATGGTTGAAGTGAGTTGTTTCCCTCTCGCCCCCTCCTCCCCAGACTTGAGGCTCAGCCAGGTTGCCTGCAGGCTGCACCGACACCGAACCTTCATGAGCGCAACTTTATACAGAACTTTGACACCGACAGGCGATGACAAGTCCTACACCGTAAACAGCTGTTTACAGTCAGTTTACTATCACTTGCCTGTCAATGTAAAACTAAGCCTGTTATCCTGAAAACAAAAGCCAAATGAAACACACACTCTGGAGCTGGAGTTCAGCGACTGCCTGCCAACCTCCATTAGCATATTGCTTAATATTATCCGATATAAACATCCACTCCTTTTAAAACATTTTAAATGATTTCTTACGACTCATAAACAGACATTTAATCATTCAGCGAACATTCGGCATTAATTTAAAATCTATGTGAAGTGGGTAAACATGAAAAAACAAAAACAGATGTTCCCCAACAGAATGTAAATTTCAAAGGAGAACAGGGCGGCTGTATCATTGATGGTATTTCAACTTAGCATGTTTTCTTAATATCCGACCACCTATCGTGGTCATTTTATGATCCATTACGGTAAATATATTACAGTTTTATCCTTTAAGTATTAATTATTTGAGGACAGTGCGTTTGGTACAGTCTGGCTCAAACACAGTCAGCTGTTCACAGAGCTACTGTAATGCTGCTCAAGAAGTCCATATGGCCGCCAGACTGTTAGACCACCTGAAAGCTACATTACACAGAAATCATGCGGCGTGTTGTCAGTAAATGCACCTCCCTCACACCTACTTTTCTTCTTTGTGTGTGTTATTTAGTGGCGATAAAGAATGTGAGGGCAGCTTCATGTTTCCTGCGTACTGTAAAATCCTCCACTGACCTTACATGATATCAGAATTCCATTTGGCCTAATAAGGTGAATCCGCTCTGTTAAAGCCTCACTTTAAAGCCGGGAGGAAAAACCCCACCTGGTGCAAAGTTCACCAAACGTACCACCAATCACCGCCGCTGATGTGGACATTGTTACCTTACATGCCCTTCACGCTATCTGTCATCCATCCCTTCTTATTCACCAGCCAGCCGAGTGGATGAGACAATGCATGCCAATAGTCTCGGCTCGCTACGTCCATCCCCCACTGCACCAGGACACGGTGAGAGGAGACGGCGCTCATTTGTTTCCACCGCACAATGGCGGGGAGGCGGAGGAGAGCCAGGTTAGATAGGGAGAGCCTTGGCAGATGGCCATACACTCCTGATAGTGACAACAGCGGTGATGGTGTCCATTCACAATGAGCTGGAGAAGAAGACTCTCTCTCCCTCTCTCTTTCTCTCTCCTTGCACTTCCTGTATCAGTTCTGAGGAGAGGGTAATGAGCCCAATCAGATTTCCCCATGGCTCAGCATAACGAATGGGTCAGATGAGCGACGGGAGACACTATTGAAACAGGCGCTGGGGGAAATCATTGACTCTCTCTCTCTCTCTCCTTCTCTCCATTCACCACCTGCCTTTCTCTCCCTCCTGTCTCCATCGTTCTCGCAGTGTCTTCCTGCAGCCTCAGATTGAAAGCCACTGAGCCACTAAATGAGAGGCTGCATTGTTTCTCCACAGCACTTAAAACCAGATTCCTGTCACTTCTCGCATCTGATCTCCGAGCAAAGAGCAGCGTAAAAATAGACACCGAGTTAAGTGTCCTCAACACCTCTTGTCTGTATTTATTAGACACAACCGCAGGGCTTATAAGCCGTAAGTTGATGCTGCCATGACTGTTCACTACAGATGGAACCAACATGTCTATGTTGCTTTGTTTCTGTGCTGAAAATTTCAAGTGTCATGATGAGGATAAGAGCAATAATCCAGGCACAGAATGCCTGCATAACAAAAGTTTAAAATCTCTAAATGTAGTTATTTGTGTCAATCTTACTTGACAGAACAGCTCCTGGATGAGAAATAGTGCTGGTTGATATGGCTTATAAATAATATCTCCATATTTTTAAGCTATTCTGCAATTTACGCTATAAATCCAGGAACAAATCATCTTAAAAATTACAAAGCATTAATTTAGACAAAAGTGTTACAGCATTACAGTTGCTCCCACTCAAGAATAGAAGTATAGATAATAAAATAAAAATACGTAAAAATAAGAACTATGTGCATTATACATTTAACTACATACAACAATAGAAACACTAGAAATAAGAGGTGCAAGAATATGTAAACAACAAAAATATACAACAGTGGTACACATAATAGTGTAAAACAATAGTAATGCTGAAGATGGGGGACAGGTGTGTTAGGATACACATACAGTATTACAATAAGAGTATAGGTTGATTTAAATGCGCAGTATAGATAAATAAATGCAGTAGTGTAACCCGTGTATTGCACAATTGAATTATTATTGCACAGAGTATTAAAAAGTTAAAATTATTGCACATGTAACCATATTTTTAGGTATTGCACATATGAAGATAAAAATGAAATATAAATAATCATGTTCTGATGAAGATTCTTATGTTGATTTTCTGATGAGTTGACATAAATAACTAACAAGTATCTTCTGACAGTGATGAAATAGGTCCAGGTCGGTGTATTTACTCAGATTGACAGACACTGAGAGAAGAGTTGTGGAGTTTGATAGCCACAGGTAGGAATGACTTCCTGTGCCGCCCTGTGGTGCATTTTGGAGGAATCAGTCCCCCACTGAATGTGCATGTCATGAAGTGGGTGGGAGACAATGTCTACTGTAAGTGTGTAGCATAAAGGGGCTTCAGCTTGCAGTTCGTTGTAAAACACTGCGTTATGGAATGATAAATACATGCACCTTAAAATGATTTAAATTTTTAACAAATTTTGCAGCAGCAACTGTGAGCCCTCTGTATTAGTATGGACAGCACATGTGTGAGTAAATACAAAAGACAAGTGAGAAATCATGGATGCAGCTAAGAAATTAATTTCTGGACACTGAAACAAGTATTTAGCTTTTAAGTTTTAATTCCCATGTCACCGTAGAACTTTAACTACACAGCTCAGCTTTAAACTCTACAGTTAGTTCAAACAAAAAACACACAGATCAACACCAGAATAACACAGGATTTCTGCATAGACCAGACGTGTCAGGCTCGATATATATTGACTGCTGTGTGAGAACAAAGTGTCACCTGGGGATACCTGTTTACATCAACCAACTGAGATAATTAATAACAGGATATGGCTTTCTCTTCAGGGTGTGATATCTCACACAAGTGTGCCGGAAAAACACGTTTTAATCACCTTTAGTTTAGTTTGTCTTCAGTTTCTATCAGCGAGTGTTGCTGCAGACGCACCGAGGCTATATATGCAATGAAACAACTGGAATTATCCTTTAATAGAGGACAGAGGGAGTAAAATAGAGGTAGGGGGATGAATTAGCACAGACTGATGGATATTTAGCACCTGATTAGCGGCAGTGAGGACAAAGTAGCCAGGCCATCTGCTTTACATTTGCTCCCCAGCCCATGAATGCCAAGGACAGCGGGCTGTTGTGTTATGTTGTTGTCATGCTTTTCATATAAATGCAGGTCAACGCTCATGAATATACAGTATAATGCAGTTTGGACCGCGCACACACATCATTCACATCGCACGCATGTTGTGACACGAGGTATTTACGTTGATGCCTTTAGGCAAATGTCTCACTTTCTGTTTCACTTGCTGTAATTTCTCACTTCTGCATCTCGAGACTGAGGCTGGCAGATATTGCTTTTCATTTAATCGCGTTAAAAGCTATGTGTGTGACACCCTTTGAGACCGAGACTGATTAAACTTCTGAAACTCGCACATCCGTTTGCTTTATGATCTCGCACATTTTTTTTTTGTCATTTGATTTATTTGCAAATAATTTCTTATTAAACTTTCTAAAATAATGACAGCAGACACTGAAGAATTATGAAGAGGCAAACCTTAAATAATGAAAAAAAGAGACAGAAAAAAGAAATAAATGACAGCAATGTCAAACTCTTCACAGGGATTTGACAGACTGTAACATATAACATTCACCTAAATAGATATCCCTGCATATTATACACCTACACACATGATAATACAGTACACCAAACATAGTTTCTGCCCCAACAGATCTCTCTCACATCAGAACAGTGACAGTTTTAGATGTAGTTTAATGACAGTTGCGTGGGATCATGGGAGTTGTTGTCTGCGTTATTAAAGGTAGTGTAAGTAGGATTTTTCAGTTGCTGTTTGTACACGCAACAGAAAGACAGTTGATTGTTAAGAGTCATTTCCAGGACATCAAATACCAACGTTCTGGGGTAGTGAAACGCCCAAGCACAGCACAGCACAGAAAATAAGAAGGTATAGGTGGAGGATGGGGTCTCTGTAGATGCAGGCGCCACAACATGGTCCTGGTGGGTCGTGGTTGATGATTAAGAGGGATTATTTTTGTATGTATAAGTCTACGCATTGTTTTTTTGGAAACATGCTGCCTCGTTTGCCTTTAAACAACCACCACTGCCCATCTATCTGACTCAACTCCAGCAGAAATCATGTTCTCGGATGAAGTCATGCGTTAAGGTTTTAGTCACGTTATCTTAAGCCACGTTTGACCGATTCCTCCCTCACTCTCTGATGAATCCCAGGTTTTTCTGGAAGTTATAGTAACAGGCTACCAAATAAAATTTCTCTGGGTTTAATCATGATTGGAGACATTTGGAACAATGTAAACTTACACAAATCAGCAAAATATACAACATAGGTCTACCTTTAAAGATTTTAAAGCAGAAATGTTACATATTATAAATTTAAAAGAATGGTTTGACACTGTGGAAAATATGCTTTTGCACTCACTTGCAGAGAACTTGCATTCAAGGAGCTATTTAGCTTATTTTAGCATAAAGACTGGAAACAGCTAGCTTTGACTCTGTCCTAAGATACCTGCTGTTTTACCACTTTAATTGTTTTAAGTAGTAATGGCAGGTGGATTTTATAACCCTTGGCATCCTTTCCAGTCTTTATGCTAAGACAAGCTAGCCAGCTGCTGGCTGTAGCTTCATATTTAGCACTCTAACATGAGAGTGGTATCAAACATTTCATTTGCACTAACTCCTGGTAAGAGAGAACGCTGAAATATATGTGTGAATGATAGGGCTTATATTAATAAAGTTGAGTTAAGGACCTATATGGCCGGCTGTCATCCAGTCATAATTATTAGCACTTGTTTTGTGAAACTTTTGCTCTAAAGCAGTGATTCCTGTAGTGTGGGCCATGAAAGTACAACAGATGGGTTGTGACAGGTCATTAAAAATAAATCAATTCAAAACAAAAATTAGATTTCAATTTTGTAAGTTTGGAATGACCCTAAATAGTTATGATTAAGGTAATCAGAACCAATAAAAGAAAGCCATGGGGTTTAAATGACATGTTTGTCTTCATTTATCTAGTTACAGGTGTTACACCATATTTGGTGACCTGTCACATTAATACTGAAATGGTTCTTGTATCTTGTCACTGGTACAAGAAGCGTCATGTGTTGATGAGAGTTGTGATTAAAGGTTTAGGTGGTCAGATTTTAAACCGAGTGATGAAATGCTTAAGTTTGGGAATGGCTGCTTTAGAGAATTACATAATCAAGAAATCTAGATAATAATGAAGCCAGGGTTTGTTGCCAGTTAAAGAAGCCAAAACCATTTGTTTTTGTAAGTTTGTTAATCTCACAGCACTCTTGTTGCCAAGACGTAATCAAGCTGGACTGTCTCTAAATGATCTGACAGCACGGCAGTGAAATACTGTACTACACATCACTGGGCTCTCCCAAAACATGTACATACAGTACTGCGTCTATATACAATCTACAGGCTGTGTTCTAACATACTGTACCAGGTATGTGAGGTATGTGGGTCTAAAATTGGTGTCATTCATTTGATTATTCTCAGCACGCTTAACCATTTACTCTCTATTCATTCTGCTTATTCTTTCTACTTCACATGATTTTCCATTTGCTGTATTCTATGACTATTTATTGCTACAAATACAGCAGGGCCCCGCTGTTCTACACTATATAACACAATCAAAGATAAGATTTAGCAGAGTCTTTTTGAATTCATAGGCAGCGCTGCCAGCAAGCGCTACTTTACTCAGAGTGAGACCGAGGTGGCCACAGAATACAACAATGTATTCCACTGTGGAGTGTATAAGCAGAAGAACTCCAGTGGACACTGAATTGCTTAATCATATTGTGGCACAGGGGAACATTTGATGCCACTTTCTCACTTTTTTTTTTTTTCATTTTGACAGCGAGACACAGAGTACACTCTCATGCTCCTGAGAGGGGACTTGCCATGGTTGAGTGTCATTGAGGAACCTGCTCAGAGTGTGTGACGACTGTGGATTGTCACAGAGGCCCAGCAGACGGTGAGATGGTACAGCGGGGCTTATGATCACGCCGAGGCTCTGCCCGGTCGACCACACCGCCGCCTAACACCGCTCGAGCACTCACCTCTGAGAGCTGCGCTTACTCTGGAAAACTTGAGAATACTGTCACGATAAAAGCTTTTTAATGTCACATTTCATGCCTGATTGGTACAAAAGTATGGTTTTTCACAAACCAAAAATATTAATTTTTCACTATGTATTTTTTTTCCCAGCGTGCACCTTGAATAAAAGTTATGTTGCCTTTGGACAGCATAGCAGCAAAAGCTTTTAGAGCTAAAATAGCAGCCTTAGAGTGCAGATAACAGGTTTCCTACAGCTGCAAATTCAAGTACTTAACGTTACATTTTCAAGCTTTTCCAGCACTTACAGCTGCTAAATTACGTATTTACATATATAAACTGTATATACTCTAAAAATGAAGGTCAAATTTAATTGCGTGTATATATATACTATATATATATATATATATATATTAGTCTAGAGAGAATACTCTGAAAGTACTTTGTACTTTACTTAAATTTTTTTCTAACACCAGTACTTTTACTTGTGATTGAGTAATATTTTACTAATGTAACGGTACTTGTTCTTACCTATAAAAAAACAAAACTAAATTTAGCAATAGTATTCACCAAAGTATGACACAAACACAATAAAGTTGTTTGAAAAATGTTTCAAAATGCGTCACCTGTCTGTAGGCGGACTCTGCATCCTTTACAACCTGGCTGAGCCAATATAAAACAGTAACTCAATTACTAGACAAATAAGTTCAATTTCAATCACATCTTTTTCATGTTTTGTTTTCAAGTCAACGTTCATTGAAACAACAAACAACTCCCAGCATGTGTCGTCTGTTAGCCTCCCACTCACTGCTCCATCGGAGCGCATGCATCGGCAAAGACGGACAGATCAAACACACAGAAAAACACTTTGAAATTAAGGCAAAAGCAATTAGGTTCTCCACCTAACATAAGGCCGGAGGGGATCATGCGATCGCTTGTGTGTGTGCGTGATCAATGGCCCTGATCTTGTCCACAGCTAATCTTGAGAATCCTACAGAACCGACTGGGTTTTTTTTGTTTTGTTTTTTTTTGGGGGGGGGGGTTTGTTGCACATTCATCACTGTATGTTGAAGGACTGCCATGATTCAGATTTTTTTTAAAGAAACCCTCAAGAAACCCTTTTTCATGCCTCTGTGCTGGCAACAGCCGTGACCAGAGCATCATGTATTTGGGTCAACCCATTGTTGTGAACACAGCGTCTCCTTGAGGGGATTTCTTCAAACTTGGCGTAAACGGGTTACTTGGCATTTGGACTCAAGGACAAACTGATAAAGTTTTGCTGGTCAAAGGTCATCGTGCCCTCATGTCCATAACATTCTTGTGAACGTGACATTTCAAGAACACTTCCTTCAAATTTGGTACTTAGGACTCAAGGTGACTGCTACCTCACAAAACACGTTTTTGACCATAACCCAAGAACTCGAGTATAACAAAATTTCACACAAATGTCTGATAGAATACTAGCAGTGTTGGAGAGTAAGTACTGAGATGTAACTGGTTACATGCAATTAAATTACAAAATAAATACAACTGTAATATGTTACAGTTACTGAGATAAAACATGTAATTAAATTACAGTTACTAACTAAAATGTTGGTGATTACAAAGAGGCTTCATCCAAATATTCTTATCGGGTTACCTGGTGGAGATCTGCACTCTACTAAGTGACCTCACTGTGTGGTTTCAAGCACTTTCTCCAAAATCAAGGCACTTTTTTTCATATTGTGACAACGCTACATTAAAAATCAAACGCTTTAAGGATTTCCAGCACCCATACAAACCATGTTACAAGGCCTTTATGAAAAGAGTGAAGGAGAAGAAACACACAAGCAACATGTCATCCTAAAAACAAACTTCGCCTCAGTTGTAATGTCAGTGTGGCCTGAAGATGGAACAGGAATAATCCAAATAAATCCCATATGCTGTCGCCATCCTTCCCCCGAATACCTTTTGGCAATTAAAAGCAAACAGGCATGACTTTTTTTTTTTTTTTCAAAGTTCGACACAGATCACGATCACTACCTGATAAGTGGTGGATTTAATGCGCGCTCGCTTCCCTCCTTAACAGAATATTAATGTAGGCTGTCATCCATGAGAATGACTCATTTACAAGCATGCAGAGGAAGCCGAGGACTGAAACCTGGATGAGGTTTGTCGCCTCGCTCGTTTGATAACAAGCACTCGAGTGTATTTACAAGGCAGAGCGAGCGAGATAAGTCTGCGGTGTAATGACACTAAGCAGGTCAGGAATGTCTCTGCCTCTCAGTGTGTTGCTGCTCATCTCCCTCCTGCGGTTATCCCTCTTTCTGTCAGAGAGCTATACTTCCCCCGCTCAGCCCGACGCCGCGCGGCGCTGTCATCTGCGCCGAAGCAACGCATGAATATCAAATGCTGCCATTCTCTAGTTTGACTTGTGAAGCCTTTTTTTTTTTTACCGCTTTCTTTCAACTTTCATCACATTTGTGCGCTCGGAGCTGAGATCCTGTCCTGCCGGTGCACTCAGAGCACAGAAAACATTGTGTTGCTTATTGCCTGTCTCGGCAGTAAGTGCACAACCATGCTGACATGGCACTCAGATGGCGATGTGACCCTGCATGTAGTCTCCAATCTCCGAGTGTGTGGGAGTCAATAGGTAGGTGTGAGGTTAGATACAAATTGGCCGGTTCGTGTCACAGCCCTGCAGTCACCAGCTCAAGCCTGGACGGCTGCTCTGACTGGGAAGCAACAATCTGAGGAGAAGGAAGGTCTGAGGGAGAAAAATAACTGAAAGGAGTTTTTTCTGCAACTTAATATGAACTGCAATACACACTGCCTGTCACACACTCTAAGATTTGTTAGACCACCTTTAGCTTTGATTATGGCATGCATGCGCCATCATTTTGATAAACTTATCCTCAATCGCATTTTTTTGGGCACATAATGTTGTGTTGAACCTCCACCTGACCAACTGAAGCAACCCCAGATCATAACACTGCCCCCAAAGGCTTGTACAGAAGGCACTAGGCATGATGGGTGCTTCACTTCATACTTCATTGCTTTGTTAACACTGCTTTGTTAAATACCCGAGTGTGATTGGTCAGTTACAGCACTCTAGGTCTGCTGGACCATTGCTATGAATAATAGACTGTCGGTATGGAGAACAGACCTCTTCTGCATCTCTTCTTACCCTGATCCCCCATCACTCTGGAACAGATTAAATCTGGACTCATCAGACCACATGACCTTTTTCCATTGCTCCAGAGTCCAATCTTTATTCCCTCTAGCAAAATGAAGCCTTTTTTTCCAATTAGCCTCACTGTTAAGTGGTTTTCTTAAGGCTACACAGCTGTTTAGTCCCAATCCCTTGAGTTCTCTTCATACTGTGTGTGTGGAAATACTCTTACTTTCACTATTAAACATAGCCATGAGTTCTACCGTTGATTTTTTATGATTTGATTTCACCAAACATTTAAGTGATCTCCAATCACGATCATTCAAGATTTTTTTCCAACCACATTTCCTCCTGGAAGATGATGGTTCACCACTATTCTTCCAGGTTTTAATAATGCGTTGGACAGTTCTTAACCCAGTTTTAGTAGTTTCATCAATCTCCTTAGTTGTTTTCTTTGCTTGATGCAGGCCGATAATTGTACCAGCTCACTGATTGCTGAGTGTGTACCCAGGATCATTTGCTTCTGAGGAACACTTTACTGAAGAAAATGGTTCATCAAGGTTTTTTGTAAGACTGAAGGTTCCATGAAGAACTCTTACTTTCAATAGACACTTTTAAGACTTAGATAGTTCTTTAAGGACTGTTGAAATCCTTGAATTCTTCTGTCAAAGGTTTGTCAAGGGTTCTTTGTACCAATAATATAAGTGAGTTCTTAGTAGAACCCCCCAGGTGAGTTCTAGATAAAACCTTTGGTATAAAAAAGTTCTTAGTAGAATCCCCTGTAAAGCTTTGGATTATTAAAGAGTTGCCTTTGGTACTCCTTGGGTGGGTTCTAGATTGAAAATGTTGAGTAAAAAAAGTGCTCAGTAGAACCCCCTGGGTGTGCTCTAGACAAAACCTTTGGAATATTAAAAGCTTGTTGGTAGAACCCCTATGGTGGCTTGTTGTTACCATCCAGAAGGTGGAAAGGTTCTTGATAGAACTCCCGGAGAGGGTTCTGGGTGAAACCATTACATCATAAAAAAGTTTTCTGTAGAACCTCTCACAAGGAGTTTTGTGGGAAACCTTCCACAAATGCTTCCACGTTTAACCCTTTAAGTTGGGTTCCAGGCAGAAATCTTTGATAGGATCCAAGTAAAACTTTCATAAAAGGTTCTACCAATAACCAACAAAGGGTTCTCCTATGGGGACAAGCTGAAGAACCCTCTATGGTTCTAGTTAGCACCTGTATTTGAAGAGTGTACTTCACCTACATCCTGTCCTTCTCTGCTCAGTCCCTCCTCTCCTCTCATCAAATAAACCTGCCAGAGACTGTGTGATCTTCCCCAGCAGTGTTTTATGCCTCACATTATGACACATATAATCAGCCTGGCTGTTTGCACTACTTTGTTCAGCACAAATTGCTGCACCGATGGTCGCGGCAAAGCACAGATGGGACGTGGACAGTTTTTCATCGGCTGTTCCATACCACAGAGCCCAACACATCTGGTATGCAGCGAGAAGCATCTTTGCACTAATTTGTTTGTCACTATACATTGAAGGGACTATCTGTCATCCTGCCATGCTTTGGTTGCGGCATGATGTTTGAAGAACATGACTAGTCACAAGTTTCAGGCAGCCCGGCTGGCTGGCCGCTTGGGACTCACTCACACGAGCCATCTGACTGTGGGAACGAAGGGGAGGAGGAGGGAGGGAAGGAATGGGATGTAGAGGAGGAGAGGAAAATAGAAAGAGTAGAAGGAGTTTGTCAATTTCACTCCTTAACCCTTAATATCCAAGGCGAGGTGAAGAGATAATCCATTTTCACCCCAAAGTCTCCCGCAAACGTGAATCAGCATGTGTAGATTATAAAATAATTTTCAAAAGATTTCATTAGGAGTGTGAACTGTGTGTATGATGGTTCTCTGCCCTGTTGCCCTTAGCTACTGTTGCTAGTAGCATAGATTATAAACTAAATAGTGGACAAAGCTCCCAGGTCTGAAAAGTGAAGCCAGTGTGGAAATGCCTTAAATCTGAATTGTTAGGTGATGTCAACAAATGTCGTTTGGTCCACAACCCGGAGATATTCAGTCACAGTCATGAAGTAGAGAGTCACTGTCAGAGAGGACTAAAGAAACCAGAAAATATTCACATTTGAAAAGCTGAGAATCAGAGAATTTAAAAATTTTTTCTTATAAAGTACTCAAAATGATTTGTCGATTAGAAAAATAGTTAGAGATTAATTTAATAGTTAACTGCAACAGATTTACTCCTCAAACTTATTTGTAATTTTTAAAATAATTGGGCCTATTTCAAACAGAGTAGATTTAAAGCAGGCTTCTCGTTTCGTGCTGGCCAACATCGATTTTGTGACCGAAATGATAACTGTCACTATATTGAAAACAGTGTCTGTGGCTGACGTTTTAATGGTTCAAGCTGACTTTTTAAAATAATAAAATATCATAAATGCACTTGACGGCTATATACATGATATCTTGCTAAAAAACTGAGGCTAAAGTTGCAAAAAGTCAACATTCTCATGCGTTAATGATTCATGTATAAGACATGTATATAAAGTATAGAGTAGAACCATTATTCTTGTATTGCAGTGTAGAACATATTAACTCTAGTATTCTAATAAGGGCAAATGTAAGGTCAGACTTATTTGTTTTTAACAAATTCCTGTTGAGCTACTTAGCTTATATACTTGCTCATATTTTCCAACAGCTTGATTTTACTTTTAATATTAGAAGAGAAAAACCTTTTAGAATGAGGAGTTATCGAGAAAAGCTGAGCTAGAGCTGAGAGCAAGAGCTGCTAGCGTTAGCCAAAACTCTGATAGCATCCAGGATCAGCATTATTAGTGAATGTTTTATTTGTGATAAAGCATTTTTTTCAATGTAGCCTGCAAGTTAGGATTTGTCTCTTGGCCTTATAAGTACTGTAACACTTAGTTACTACTGTAGGTGGCATCCCGAGCTACTTAGCCGGACATGCTAATGATTGTGGCTTACACTGGAGCAGATAAACACACTATTACACTGCACTGTTCGGAGAAGCTACTAAAAATGACACCACCTTCCAAACACACACGAAACCCAAAGCTTGAGAGGCCTGTCATGCCTTGTTACGGTTGCTAAGCTATGGTTGGACAATCAGTGATAAGGGGAGGGGTTTAACACATCAGTTTCATGTGCCAGACTCCTCACAGGTTTCTTGGCCTGGTTTTTTTTTTTTCAAGCTTTGATTTTTCATACAATCCCAGAGTGGAAAAAAAAAGAAAGAACATGATGAATGCAATCTGACAGCTCATAATATCCCCTTTCCCATTCTATGCTCTACATTTAGTGTGATTCTAAGTCAATTAAAGAACTGTTTGATGTTGATGCGTTCAGACTTGGAAATTAAGCACCAGTCTGGTAGTTTGTTAGTTGACAGCGTTGGTCTTCACGTCCATTTTTACACCAACAGTCTCCTACAGGCAATTTACGTAGCTTCTCTGGGAATATCCATCTCTATCTATATATACTGTCAACCTAGCTTTGGATAAACAACGGATGAGATGCACACTTTTGATGATATATTTTTATCCAAAATACAATGAAACAGGGAGAAGTAGACTGGAAGGGGGCCTGAAAAAGCGTGCTTTTTGAGTGAAATGTAAATGGCTTGGTGCTTGCACAGCAATCTATTTTTCAGAGGGGAAAAAACACTTTTATCTGGCGACAAGCACTTTCCGTGGCTACTTAAGGATGACATTAATGTTGCAGAGGAGGATGATGCTGTGGTAATACTGGCTGCAAAGAGACTTGGAGTTACAGGGCACTCAATATCTTAGAAATATCAGTTTTATGTTTACTTACATTGAAAAAGGAAAAAGCTTCTGCATTTTTCCAAAGGCTTATTTTAGCCCAATCTAGTCCTAAGTAACTTAAAAATATTTTCCAATTTGCGCAAATTCATGTAGCAAAAGCTGAAAACTACATAAGAGGGCAGAGCAGGGAAATGTGATTTCCTGTAATTCAATGGACTGAATTTGTGAAGTCTG
Source organism: Lutjanus campechanus (assembly GCA_027495735.1). Lineage (NCBI taxonomy): Eukaryota > Metazoa > Chordata > Actinopteri > Lutjaniformes > Lutjanidae > Lutjanus > Lutjanus campechanus. The sequence goes on along the minus strand of JAJHUR010115282.1, from coordinate 14,964 downwards.
AAATGGAGGCTTTTTATGAATTGTAGAGACAGAATGTTCTCTGAACAGGGTGGAAGATAACTAGATTATTCACATTCATTGGTTAGAAAATCAAAATTCAAACATTAAGGACAAAATGAAGTCTAAAATCTCTCATACGCCTTCATACAAACACACACTGGTCACTGTTTTGACTCACTGAATAATTGTGCATTCAGAGTCCCCACAGAGGAACCTGTGGCCTCCTCACACATAGGCTACATTTCCACTTGCGTGTTGCATTCAGGTGCACATAACCTCACAGCTGGTTTAATGCATAGCTGGTTTTTTAAAAAAAGAAAAGAAATCAGAGGCCTCTCATGAAACAAATGTACAGTCACGCAGAACTAAAGTGAAAGACAGAGAAAAGGAGAAGGTATATTTAGTTCTCAAACTGTCAGAAGTGTGCTGAATAATGGAGCGGGAGAATGTGGGCACGTAGACACGGTAAAAGGTTTTTGCTGTATTTCTTTGATTTGGTGTCACTGAGATGAAGGTATGTGTTGTGTCATCATGAACCGCAGTCTTTAATGCTCCGTGTCCCCATGTGCTGAAGCATAGCTTCTCTATCACCACGTTTTTAAAGGCTTTAATTCAGTCTGACAGATTAGGAATCATAGCCTGCTGACCTGTATAAAAAGGGTCAGGGTGACAGTCAGTAGAAGGTCTTAGATCTATATTTTCAGAGTGTGACAAGCCGGGAGAATTACCAAACACTTGACAGCTGCCTGTTCCCTTATTATAAAGTGAGCTGTATGACTGCATCATATTATATTACAGCAGCTAATACCAATATCAATACATTAATATGAACAAATAAAACATTAGGCCTGCAAATACTTAAACAAAATAATTTCTCCAGTCAATAATAATTTAGCCTATACAATGTAATACAATAGTGTAAACTGTCAGAACATAGCCATCAGCCAAAACACAGTTATTCTGTCAAATAAGAACAGAGACATAAAGAACAGCAGCAAGTCATTTATCGGGTTTCTCAGTTGGGGTTCTCTCGACTTCTTTGACTTCTTCTCAAAAACGTGTTTTGTTTGTTTCTGCTTCATTCGGATGTTTGAGCTTCACTGTGAAGAATAATGTATCTGCAGAGTTTGACACGAAACGCTTTCTCTGCGCACACCTTAAATCTCAGTTTAACACAGGTACATATGAGTGTGATTTAGCGACATCACAACTAGTCAAGAAGCCAGTCGCAGATCAGTAAGTGTGATGTGGAAACTGTTTGGTAGAGGCCATTTGGATCGGTATGCGACTACCTCGGTTTGGTTTGCTCTGTTACCCAAACTGTCAAAATTGTCTATTTATATCTACTCCTCACACACACACAAAACACAATTTCTAAAGCACAAGTGTTATTTGCAACATTTTGGCGGAGCACCACTTGTTGTGTATCAGTTGTCGCGTGCTAGTGGCCTGGTGTGTTGCTGCTCCAGGTTAGTTTATTGTCAGACTGAATACCGACATTGTTCAACTGACATCAGGTAGGGATGTGCTGCACCGTATTGTTTATGATGTATCACGCTACATAAAATTCACATCATGATAAAGGAGATATTATGATATTATAAATTCATACTGCGATGATGCCAATATTAGAGTGGAGGAGTTAGTCCTAAAAAGGAAAGTCACGTCAGTAGTGTGGAAATGATTTGGTTCCAAAAGATTAGATGTACAATAAACCACTGTAATATGTAAGAACACTGTAACAGCATAGTCAGTACAACAAACTCATTTCTACACCTCAAACAGAAGCACCAAGTCGAGTATGATGAGAGCCAACATCCGCCAACCAGAGCCCACTGTAAGGGCCCTTACAATATTGTGATATTACTTCAGGGCCATATAGTCCACCCCTAACATTGGGTCTGTCTGTGGAAACACAACATCACTCAAATGCGTTGACGAGCAGAACCTGACAAAAAACAGAGAGGAAGGCGATTCCTTCTCACCACAGCGTTCAGGCTTCGTCTCGCTGTAGATTCAGACCAAAGCAATAACTAATAAGAGCGTCTGTCTCTGTGGACACATGACCGCACTCAGTCTAAAGAATACAGAATGTAAACATATGGTCAAAGGGCTTGAGCTCTGCTACAATGTGCCTTGACATGTGCGTGTTATAGTCAGTCCAGTGTGCAGCTCTGCATAAACAAACACAAGCTGTTGTGGAATTATTAACAGAGAAGAGCATTACTGACATTTATTACTTATGTTTGTCATGTCTTCTTATTGACAATAGATCAGTATTTAAGAGCCTCAACTGACACAGTAAGAATAATGACAAAGAGCCACTGTAGATTTTTCTTTTTTTCAAAATAAACGACACGTTATCCTCTTTTTTTTGTTTTCCCTGTTGTACTGAAATGAAGTTTGTGCGCTGTTACACCCCCAATCCATTGATTAAACTTGTTTTTTAAATGAAAAAAAAAACGCATATTAATAGATTTTGGACTTTTCAAAGCAGGAGATAAAGTATACGTATTTAGAACAAGAACAAATTTTAACTAAGCAATTGAACGTTTTTGGAAAAAGCATTTGCACATATCCCGAAACAAATCTGGAAAGGAAGTTTATAGAATATATATATTTAAACCATATAATTCAGCATCATGCAGGGATGGAGTGCAGGGTAAACACATCCAAATTCAGCTGCATAAATAGAGCTTATCACCCTTTCAGGCTGACATAAAGGAGTGACATTAGGAGTGAAATTCACAGTGTTCTAGTAGGTAGCATCAAACTGAAGTAAGTCATAGACAGAAGAGTCTTGAGCAGCAATCACATCGTATTTAAACTAAAGATAAAAAAGAGCTAATGAAGCCAAACACAGCGAGGCAAACGTCATATGGAAGTAAAACTGACTATTATTCTGAGGGGGGCACCAGAAAGTCTTATCCCAACTACTCCAAGCCGCTTTCATTCACGCAAGCCTCCCGCCCCCCTATCACCTTCTGCGAGCCTCGAATCCACGAGCCAACACTACCTTCCCACCACAGCAGTGGCTGAATGAATGATGAGTAATCGTGTAGGAGAGTGAGGTCATTATCGAGATGTGGAAGTTTGAATCGGCACACCGGAGCCTTCATTTGTGCTGCATTCACGACTCCTTTTGACTTTGAAGTGTGCAGCACACCTGACTCTTAGAGGGGAGACTGGTGTTTCTGCTCATTTCCGCTCCGTCTTTTTGAAGCTAAAGCAGGCTGGTCTATTTTGAGAAGGGCCTCTACAATACTTGCCTAAATGCTGGATGGAAGAAATGTGGGAAGCTGCAGTAAAATGTAATGTTCTTGTGTCTGTGCGTAGAGATTTCTTGCCCACGGTGTTGCTCGCTGCAGGAGTGTGAGAGAAAAAGCAGGAGGGATGGAAATGTGTAGTCTGTATTCACTGCATATGTGTGAGAACAGGAGTGTTATCGTTTAATATTTCACTAATCCAAAACATTTCAAGATTTTTATGATATTTTAATCATGTATTTGATGATAACCACTGTTACCCAACTACATACTAAATGAGCTTCACATACAAATATGAATATATATAATCTTGGTAAATGATAGTTTGACAGTCTGTGGTTTCTCTGACTGGAGGCCATATTGGAGGTTGAGAGGATCCTGAATGAACAAAAGATCTAATGATGAAGCAACAGAGAATTAGAGGTATGTCTGTCAGAACACAGTACCTGATAATATGGTAAAAAGAAAAAAAAAAAGAGCTTAGGTACGTGACGTAGTAAGCGTTAAGTATTTTACGTAGATAACATTTGAAATAGTCGCAGTTTGGTTAGGTTTAGATGGCGAAACTGCTTGGTTAAGTTTAGGAAAAACAATGCAATAAGTATGTTAATTATGGAACTACGCACGTACGTACCAAAACATAAAGGATAAATGTAGCTTAAAGAGCAAAAAAGTCAGCATGATGAAGATGGCAGGGTTAGATGGGTGGGACAAACACAGGACTCTCACACAGGAGACTAGGGTTCGTTTCCCATGTGAAACCAAGTTATTTTAATCCAAACAGATTTGTCTTTGAGTGTTGTTTTTTTGCTTTGGACAGACACAGGATACCGCAAGTGGGTACGGGTGGAGAGACAAAAAAGTACTGGGACAATTGCTTACTCTGCCTTTGATTTCAATTTGGACACCACTATTGCATATCCCACAATTTCAGAGGACGAGGAAATACAAATCGACTGTATAAAACTAATCACACTGCGAACAATCATTATCTGACTCTGCAGTTCCTCAGAGCTATAGCTTTAGCATTTTTTAGCTAACTGTTTTGGTTTTCTGGCCCGCAACTTTACCGTTTTGATTTAGTGTCTCATCAGTCTGACTTCCTCTAACAGCAGACAGCTGTTCTCAGCAAAAAAAAAAAAAAAAGCTCAAATAATCCAACTGTGTGCCACATGCAGAGTCCCAGATGACAGACAGACAAAGTTAGCAAGTAGCTCCTGGAGCATCTTGCAGCTAAAGAACCCCATATTTCCCTCAGGACTCAGTGGAGACAAAAATAGCTAACACTTCCTCCTATTAACTTTATAAGGTGATACATAATATGTCAATGTTGTGTTTGTAGGTTGTTGCGCTGCCTCCAAGTGTCCAAAAAAGAAAGAGAAATTTAATAGATAATGTCACAATTACAAGCTAGTAGTATATCAACATCCACCAGCTGTTTTACCTTGTGAGGCAGCTGGATACATGAGATTACAAAATGGGACGAAATCACGTGAGAATCTATACTTCAAGTTATGCACTTGGTGGTTCAGACCAATCAGCGTCCTATAAGAAACGGAAAAAAAAGCGACTGACAACAGTGGCAGCTCCTAAAGAGGCTAGCTAGAGAATATTTCTTCATTGAACGAACAAGACAGCGCTGAATGCTTTTCTCAGTGGAACAGATGTTTTCACTCTTCTCCCAACTGGCTTTGGTGAAATTTGAGTACGTCGTTTGTTGATCTGATTTGGTTGAAGTTAGCCCGGGACAGACGGTGATAGACAGACGGTTCATCCAATCACCTGCCAAGTACTTTATGAAAGTGCCTGCCCTTTTCCAAATGGTTTCCAAGGATTACAAACTTGTATTTACTTGTGAACATTCATTGCTTTCCTAAATTAGCAACAAGTGAGCTACAACTTGAGGATTTTGGAGTGCAGCTAAAGACTCGTGTAGTTTAGTTTAATTTGTTTTATTTTAAATGTAATTTGGACCCTACTGAGTCTAAATCAATTGACTTACACCCACACTGAATCAACATCTTTATGTAGTTGTCTTTGACTTCTCTGGTTGTTACTCACTATTTGTGCACAGCTCAATCTCCAGCGGACCTGCGTGATGCCAGGCATGGTTGCTAGGAGACCTGTGACGCAACTCTAAAGCCTCTAAGAAAATATCACTTATTCTTATTTCCAACAGAGGTGTGTGTTTTTTGTGTGTGTGTGTGAGAGAGAGAGAAGACATCAACTTCACTGTGTGTGTGTCTCCTCTCTGAAATGTCTGCTCTGAGTCACTCTATGGTTTCATTTTCTTTGATCTCAAGTGGATAACTGTTATTTCTCAGGTGATGCCACGTATTTAGTCATTTCAAGGTTGTGCCTGTTTGTTAACTACAAGAAAGAGAGTGTTGTGATACCCTCCCTAGAGTAACCAGGTGAAAACAGATAAAAAAGAAAAACTTCCCCCATGAAGAAAAAAAAAAAAAAAGAATCTCACCACAGGGAATGTTTAAGTCTTCCACAGAGTAAATAATGGGATCAGAGATGTTATCCGCTGTCTGTGTAGGCAAAGCATTTCGCTTCTGGTGCATGACCCAAAACAGACAAGCCCATGAAATGGAACACCAGCTTAGTATTGCTCTAGTAGACTCTGATGGGTGGAAACAAATGGAGTTTGGCACTGCTACCCAACATAGCTGTGTATGATACAGTGTGTCCTAAATGCTCTCTGACAGTAATACAAGCCTTTGTCTGTTTACATCCATACAGCGATACAGATCAGAGGGAGGAGAGCGCCACGTTACGACAGCCTGTACTGTAAGGTGCTGTCAGGCCCTATGCACGCGATACCGCCTTGCAAATTTTGTCTGCATCCAAGGTAATAGAGCCTGTGTTTTTGCATTACAGACATAGACTGTATAAGAGTCGTGGATGTAGCCACCGTGAAGTCACCCGTTCGTCTTGTCGCTCTCTTGGTCTTTTGGAGCCAGAAGTGACCATATTTGGATGTGTGTGGAGCTGGGAAGGTTGCCGTGGTAGCAGCATGACAGGTTGTTGTAATAGCAACTTGTCGATCACAAGGTAACCCTGGCCTAAAGCATACCCTGCTTTATCATGAATTTTACTCTGAACTGGATCACAATTTACTAAATAAATACATGCTGTATTGACAAAGACTTGAAACTGGCTTTTGGGACCATAAAGTCATTATGAAATAGTTTACTGAGGTCATAAATCAAGTGTAAGTGATGTAATTTTCTCATAGACTTTCATATAATCAGACTTCTTTTAGGAACCAGTGGAGTCGCCCCCTGATGGCCATTAAAAGAATGCAGGCTTGAGGCTTTTATGCACTGGCTTCACTTCTCAGACCCAGAAGCTACAATTATCCAAAACAGCCTATGATCACAGATGACCATTCGCTAAGCCCCACCCTCTAATGCAATCAGCCAATCATAGCTGAGCGACCATAAGAAGGTATGGCAGGCCTGTCAAGCTTTTTATTTTATTTAAGGATGTTTACACTACCGCAATCCAAGCAAATGTTACATGAGATAGCCTAAGCCATACTTTTTATGTTTGTTACGCTAATTCTGTGTCTCCTCTACATCTATCATCAACGTGCAAGGATGTTGACTTTTAGCATGTCATCACATATGTCGCTGTCAAGTGAATAATTAAGATCCCCATTTTAGTAAAGAAAAAGTAAAGAAAGCAGCGAGTGAGCTGGACACAATTTTTGACTAATGCATCGAGCTAACATTAGTTTAAACAGCTAGCAAGCTACAGCTAGAGATGCCATCTCAGCTGGCAAAGTGTTTGGTCACCGGCTAGTAATTTAAGATCTAATGTCCATAAACAGATATCTGAATATGAATGCACAATCTGTGAGCAAGCAACACGATTTTGGTATCTGCAGTGTTCTGGTTACTGTTTGTGGTCTGAGTAGTACTGACCAATCGTGTTTGAGTCGATATGGAAAGACACAGAAGCCAATCGCTGAAATGTAATATTTGAAAACATCAGTTATCATCTGACAAAGATTTAGCTTTTCATTAGCTTTTTCAAAAATGTATCTGCGTTCATATGCAGATATCTGGTTACAGAGATTAGCTCCCAACTTCATTTTCGCATCTCAAGTTGCTAATCGGACTGTAAATAATGACCATCACATGAAAGAGGCCCAGATATCTGTTATCTGGATATTTGCCAGCTACACCGGAAAGGCCCGAAACATTGGCTGTTGCCTCAAGAGTCTGAATCACTGTCAGATGATAGCCAGTGGTTTCCAAGATTGTTTGAAGCCCACTTTTGTCTTCTTTCATTTGAAATCAAGTACCACAAGAATTTGTGGTTAAACCCGCTGGGACTTAGCGAACGGTCAATTCCGTTGCCTCATTCTGGCCAGCACTGTCAGAATCTGTACCGGGAATAAACCACGTACCTTACAAATGGTGTTTTTAAAGGGGGACTGTAAAAGATTTCATGAACTGGCTGTAGGCTGTACTTCTTGTTGTGTTAAATCTGAGGAATAAATGGAAAAGGTTATGGATAATTACAGTTTTATTAATGAGGACCATCAAGTCAATATCAAGTGTGAGACTTGTGACCAGTGTCCTTGTAATCAACTGCCTCTGCCCCGTGTTATTACCTCTCCCTGTCTATCTTTACCTCCCTCAGTCTGCCTCCACCCTGTGTGCATGCCTCTGTAAGCCTCTCTACCTGGCTGCCTGTCGCCCTGCCTGTCAGAGCAACTATCTACCTATCAATCTGTGAGTGTGTCCGCCTGCGTGTGGTGATAAGGAGCCGTGGGTGTCTGTAGCCCTGACACCAGCTGATTTATGCCGGCCTCTTTCCCTTTAGGGGGCCGATTTGTGAGAAAATCCCCAACGAATCATGCTGACTTTGTGTGCGTGAGTGTGTTTCTGTTTGTCTGGCTGTTTGCATGTGCGTGTGTGCGCTGTGCCGGGATCGTCTGTCAAAACAAAGATGACAGGGAGCTGTAACTCTTTTATTGCCATATTTCAACTCCTGTATATCACTCACACCTGATTTAATATTTGTACTGCAGTCTCGCAAACAACGTAATGGAGCGGTTTTCATTTACAGAAACATGTCCGAGTCTCTTCCACCCACACATGGATGGAAATCAATATGCAATAAAAGATAAATGAGTAAAAGCAAAGCGTATTGCTAACTCAACTTAAAAGCTGATGACTTCCACCTTAAAGGACCATTTGATTTAGAGTTAAAAATTGATGTGAGAAACAGCCTGAAATCTGTTTCTCAGTATGTGGGAGGGTGTATCTTTCATATTTTATGTTATTCAATCAATTTAGATGATTCTTGCTGGAAAACTGCAGACTAAAAATAACATTAAAAATACATATGAACAGAAATATAATTAAAGTTAAAGCTTGAGAGTAGATTTCAACAAAGCAGTATGACCTCCAATAATGTTCCTTTCTGGTAACTGCCACAAAACCTCTGTGTGTTTCCATCAACCTGGTTATATTATGCGCCTTTTCAGTGTGGAGACACTGGGGGAAAAAAATGGAAAAGCTGAAGCTTCTGCTCCACATCTCATCTGTGTGCAGCGATGAGGAGACCGCAACCTTCCTCAAATTAAAATTGAACAAACCTAAATGCCATATTTCCATCATGTTTTTTGTTAAGAAACCCTCCCTGGGTCATCTGAATAAAAGAAGAGCCGTGTGTAAAATCTATACTCTTGTGTTTGATAAATCTGCGTGTCTGGATTTGTAATCAATGCCCGTGATTTAGCAAACTGTGCGTACTGAATCTGCTTGCAAATCCATGCGCACAAATTTGTAATTTGTAAAAAATGTAAGTGAAAACAACATTATAATGAGGCACTGTAGAGCTGCAAAAAAATGGCCTAAAAATCTTGATCTCCAGATAAAATAAAAACATGTTTGTTTGGTACAGACCTCAATGAATATCACATCATCACCATTTTAATAGTTTTTCTTCCAGTGAACATGAAAATTTCAGTGCAAAACTGATCATTTCCACTAATCGTATTTCATATCACAATCGCAGTTTCAGTCAAAATATTTTTTTTACCAAGTTTTAGTTTGAAGTAGACGTGTCTAGATTTGAGGGGCGTCATGATTCTCCAAATCCACAATTTGATTTGACTTTTATTTCGATTCAATCTGATCTCTCATCTCTCTCTCATCTCCTGGTATTCACATACCAATAATAATTAGCATTTTCTTTTGCTGCTATTCTGGATGTTGAGTTAAAATTTGTGCTACATTTGGATAGAATCTTGGCTAATGTTCCATGGCTCAGCCCCCCTGCACTATTTGACCATTTGCTATAATTTGCTTGATACATATTCTTAAAGTCATTTGAAATTTAATTTAATACATCTATTTGATACAGTGAGATGGATAAATTCCACAAGCAGACATGTATTTTAGCCTTTTGACTACTTGAATTGCACTTGCACGGACTGATAAATTGCTAACAGTGAGTACATTTGTCTGAGTCAAATTGATCACTACAAACAGATGACTATTAGAACCATATTCTTCTTTTTTATTATATTTTGTACACAGTCTATCATTCTGTTCCTCCAGTCCAGTAGGTGGTGGTAGGACTTGAGACAATATGGTTGGACTCAGTGACTAAAGTAGCTCTTCTACTACAACCAGAAAATCCCATTGTGTAAGTGGACATCAAGCAAAATGCTCCTTTTAGTGCTCTGGAGGTAACTCTGCCAGAGCTGATGTTGATAGCTGCTACTCTAACTGGTGACTCAGCAAAATAAATCGTAGTACTAGTCATGGTGTTACAGTTAAATCATTAATACCACAATGTAAAAATACTTAATTACAAGTGGAAATCCTGTATTTAAAGTCCTACACGGAGTACTAAAGTAAAAGTACTAAGTAAAGTAACTTTACCTTCACTGTAGTATCCTACTTAGTACTTTTTTACTTTTACTTTATTTTAGTACTTTACTCGATGAAGGTAAAAGTAAAAGTAGTGATGTCTGCAGATGATGATGAACAGAAGATGTAGGTCACTCTTTAAACTGAAACGGAGTGAACTGGAGTGCTTTGTTTACATGTTAAAATCACAATTTTTTTCTTCTGGCGGAGGATATGGCCCAGACCCTCCCTACAAGGGGATTGGTTTGTCAACATGTCACCTTTTTCATCTCTTATGGGTTTGCAGGTCTGACTAGCAGAGGGGAAATGTACATATTTATTTATCTACATAAGAGTTACGGATTACATAGATAAGAACCTAATCTAAACTGCTTTGATTTGAAAATGAAAATTTTAATTGAACTATGAAGCCTTAAATAACAAACAAGTGAATAAGTAAATGAATAAATAAATGTTTTATCATGATAATTTAGATGAGTAGATCTTAAAACTTCTGCCACAGACCCCCAATGGTCCCCAGACCGCTATTTGAAAACCATCAGCTCTAGACAGTCATGTACTATAGTAGCTGACCTGAGGTCATATATCCCAGGCAATTTATCATGTCCCAACCTGACCAGCTCACCGTTCACATAAATACAAATAACTTCAAAACTTCACATCAGCAAAGACGACGATGACAGCGTTCTGCTTTGTGAGCTGAGTGACTGACCGTTATGGGTCAGGGGAAGTCCTCAGTCCACCTCAGCTGGCCTGATGTGAACTCACTCCTGTATCTGTCTGTCATTTATCACATCTGGCCCCACTCGCCAAAGCTACTCTCGGAGATCCAGGGCACTTAGGCTTCCGGATTGACTCGGATCAAGTGAGCTAACGGGGAAGCGGAGAGGAGACTCCGGCTAAGGGATGGATGGACCCACTGGGTGTCATTCAGAGGCTGTTACTCAGCACTCAGTCGTACTATCTCCACTTCATCTCCTGTTTTCTATTTAAAGTTCTGTCCTCATGTTCGTGGCAAGCGACAGCCTGGAATGACACAGACGAGTCAGAATGAAACAACATGTCTCTGCGCTGTTTTGGCTCCAGTACAACTCTGTTGATAGAATGTATATTCAACACACCCAGAGCCTGTTTGCAGAGATAATTAAATTCTCAAAGGATGCGAGGAGACGCAACACGTAAATTAATTTGAGCTGCAGCAACAGACAGGATTTATGCCGCTTTGGCGGGAGCATTCACTTCCAGAACAAATAAATGGGATGTTTTTGAAATTAATTACTGTTCCAGTGCGCCATTAAAGAGTATCAGTTATCAGATGACTTTGAAATACACACTTGGCTCTTTTGATGTGTTAATGATGACAAAGTAAATCATCCTCCCTGCCATGGAGGAGTTAGCGAGACAGAAGAGGAGAGGAATCGAATGAGAAAAGAGGAAAGAGCATCAACGAAAAACAGACAAAGGGAAAAAGAAATCGTGTAAAGGAATAAATGGCAGAAACTAACAGTCCAAACTTATGTATTTTACATATCAGACCCTTTAATATGAGGGTTACGGCCTTCATGGTTCAGACACTAAAACATGTCTGTTCCCCCTCGTATTCCCTGTTCACCGTCCCCGAGAAGGTTTCAAGTGCAGGTTCAGATCGTGCCTGAGGCTCGTTCAGTCGACTCTAAAAAATACAAGCTCCATTCACTTCAAATGAAGCAACGTGCATCTGAATGTAGGCCAGAATTACAGCAGATATGACTGATTGTGTTTCAGTCTCTCCTCTGTTGTAACGTAGGGCTGGATTTAATAGTCCGGCTGTTAATCCGTGTCAAGGAAGGCAGAAAAGGCCCATTTGACATGGGCTAACTTCCCTCTGTAATTAGAAAACCTCATTAAGTTCATTAAGTCATTCCTTGTGTTGGGGGATTTGTTTTACATGCGCCGCCAACAGACTCAGGCCACCGCTAGCAGAATGTGGGCTAACTGAGGCTGGACTCAGGGAATGAAAATACAGTGTGGGAAACAGTCAGGATGACAAAATAGCATAAAAAATTTGGGGAACACATTTTAAAACTACAATTACCACCACAGGTCAAGTTTGCAGTTTACATCCGTGATGATCCAGATGCATACAACACATGTGGTGAAGCCTGTGAAGGCATTTACTGAAAGGTATTAAAGGGACAATTCATTCAAAAATGAAAATCACATATTTTTTCCCACTGCCTGTAGTGCTATTCATGCTTTGAGATTTTTTTTGGGTGTGAGTTGCAGAGTTTTGGAGATATCGGCCGTAGAGATGTCTGCCTTCTCTCCAATATAATGAGACTAAATTGCACATGGCTTGTGATGCTCAAAGCACCAAAAATACACTTCAAAAATTCGAAACCAGTCTCTTCTTTCTTCTTTGTTTGTTGAACAACTTGAAAGAAAGTAATTCCTGCATGAAACTGCTCACAACAAGCTCTATGTCTTATCTTCGGTAACCAGGTCATGACTTTTGGAAAGAGACTGGTTTTGAAATTTTCATGTATTTTCTTCTTACTTCAAGCACCACAAGCCAAGTGTCATTTAGCCCTGCTATACTGGAGAGAAGGCAGACATCTCTGTGACTGATATCTCCAAAACTCTGCAACTCACACCAAAAAAATCTACATGGATGAACAGCACTACAGGCCAGAGGAAAAATACGTATTTTTTTATTTTGGGGTGAACTGTCCCTTTAAGTGTATTTTTTTTGGTACAATGTAAGTTATTACTACAGTGACAGGTATTAGTTCAGTAAATAATTTCTAGTGAGACACATGCTGTCTTCACAGAGGAGCACAGATCCTGACAGAGAGCTGAAGATTGTTATCATGTCACAATGAGGTTGACCTTTGACCTTTTGGATATAAAATGTCATCGCTTCATCATTTTATCTTATTAGAAATTTGTGTGAAATTTTGTCATGATCAGCGCATGAATTCTTGCATTATGGCCGATAACATGTTTTGTGAGGTCAGCTGGACTTTTGACCTCCAAAATCTAACGAGTTCATCGTTGAGTCCAAGTGGACATTTGTACCAACATTAAAGAAATTCAACAAAGGCGTTGTTGAGATATCACGTTTACAAGATTGCAGCGAGATTGGTACGGACGCTGTCAGCAGCGCTGAGGCATGAAAAGCAAAACTCTCATGGTCGTCCTACAGCTTTTATTATCATGACCATTTCTTGTCTTTACGAGGAGCCTTGGCTACAGCCATCAGTCTAACAACTCCAAATGGGGATCATCATAGCAGCATCATTTTGATGGGGAGGGATATCAATGTGACACCTTCCTGAAAGGCCCTTTGTTTTTGTATTTATCAGAGGCCTTGAGCACACAGAGGGGGGGAATACCTTGTGCGGCCTCGGAAAGCGACACGGTAACAGATGACTAGACGCCACCGCCAGAGGCCCTCTGTGTGGTT
>JAJHUR010115279.1:0-28550 GCA_027495735.1 Lutjanus campechanus | reverse complement strand
CAACTAGGAGAATACAAATAAAAAACTGTAATGTGATTTAAATAATAGTTTTCCACAAATAGGACTATTCTGACAATTTTTTTAATTCCACAATTTAATGAGGGCCCAGTTGTGGGCCCCCCTCTCCCTGGGCCCGGGACAGCAGACCCGTTTGTCCCCCCCTATCGGCGGGCCTGGTGGTGAGTACATATAAAATGGCTTATTCTCACATAGTGTAGTATCACTTAGACTGTTATTCTGTGTCTGACAGCATTATGGAAAGGATTCCTACAGAGAGAGACCTTATTTAAAGAATATCGTTTAACCACAAACTGCTGTTTTATTTCTCTCGCCAAACTAACCAGACTCCCCAAAAGTTTTATCATTGTCGCGTTCATTCAAACTCGACAGAAACAAAATAAAACTCACCAAAAATGACTTGGGTCATCTTTCCGCTGTTCCAATAATCACTAACTCTTGTTCAACTGAAATAAACCCTTTTTTTTAAAAATCACGTTTGATGTGAAAATATTGGGAGAGAGAAGCTGCAGGGACGAACGGTATGAATATTTTCACGTCTACCTACCTGCAGCGTTCTCAATCAATACTGGACAAGTTTGTGAGAAAATAGGGTCCAAGTTGAAAAATACAGAAGTTACCTTTTAGTAGCAGACACACAGACACAATGGAAGCATCTCTCGAGACACACAACTAGTCTGAATGCAGTGACCCATTAAACAAGTTTCCTGCAGTGAGAACACTGTTCTAGCTGAACAGTCGCCATGTTGAAGAGTGTTTACCTGCAGGTTCAGCATGTAGTCTGGGCACAGCACCTCTCCCCGTCAGCCGGCCCACCTCACTGCTGCTGTACCGAACTGAATCCTCCGTCTCCACCATCTTGGAGGGCAACAGCTGCTTCATGCTTTTCCACCAGTCTGCAACACAAGCACAATGAGACACACATGAGTCAGTCGCACCAGCAAACACATGCAGACCTGTCATCCTGTGTCTGTGCTGCAGAGACATTACATACCTGTGCGATCCCAGTGAGGGAGGTCATATGTTCCCTCAGAGCTCTTTTTCCTGTCAAGACAGAAAAATACAGTCATGGGGGGCAGAATGAAAGACACAAAGGCACTGAAATCAATAACTGACGTCAACGGCTGCTCCCATAGCAGGCATCAGATTTGAAATCCCAAAGCACCAGCAGTACTTTAGGAAAACGGTGCTACTTAAATTTTTTAAGTTAACTAAAAATTTGTGCATATTACAAACCCCCATTAATTTTCTATGCACTTTCCATTTGATTATTTTTGATAAAGGCCTTGAAAATTCACCCTTTTGGATAAGAACTCCCCCAAAACACAGGCTTAATATGGAGATATATTGTCAATTTTCTTTATCTATTTATCTGTTCATCATTATTATTAATTGATTTCTCTAATGAAATATTGTCGTCTGAAAAAAAATCCTTTCTTTTAAAAATCCTCCTTTTTAGCTCTTTGAAAACATGCTATGGCTGCAGAAAAAAAAGCTTTGGCCCACCGTCGAAGTTCCAAAATCTAAACAAGGCCAGAGTAGGAATGTTAAGGCAGTCTGACACACCTAACAGCGCTGTTGGTGCACGCTCTGCCATTTAACAACAATAGCTGGACTTGAAAACGCGTGCATCAGATGCTTTGAGTGGGTTTGGGCCCTAACATTTTCAATGAAATACATACCTGTTCCTCCAGTGCCACGCACAAACCACAATCAGGATGAGTGCAGTCAGAACCATGACCAAGACAGGCACCAGAACTGCTGCCAGCGCCACATCTAAGAGCAAAAAACACTAGAATAAACACCAGGTGAAACTATTAGGGATCAAATAACCATTTTTCTTATATGAAAACTCTGACGCACCTTTGCCGCTGTGAGGAGGCATAGTAGTGTTTCGGATGTCTGGGGTGTGTGTGGTTTGGCCAAGGTGAGGTGGGCGTTTTGTACCCGCAGGAGGTGGAGTATGACGAGACGGGGTGTTGATCCTCGGTCTCAAATCTGTATTCCGCCTCGCTGACAGACAAACAAAAAAAAAGGAACAAAGACAAGATATTTAATGTTCAAACTGATAAAACTTTTTTGTGAACATACATTCATTCTGAATTTGACGCCAGCAACATGTTTCAAAAAAGTTGGGTCTACTACTGAATTATATCACTTTTCTTTTAACATTTAACACTCAGGAAGTGTTTGGGAACTAAGGACACTAATTGTTGAAGTTTTGAAAGTGGAATTCTTCATATTTTGTCCTTCATAATGCAGCACACATTTTCAAAAGGAGACAGGTCTGGACTGTAGGCAGGTCAGTCTAGTACCTGAACTATTTTACTATGAAGCTACACTGTTGTTAACACATGCAGAATGTGTCTTGGCATCGTCTTATTGACATAAGCAGGGACGTCCCTGTAAAAAGACGTCTGGGTTGCAGCATATGTTGCTCCAAAACCGGCGTGTACCTTTCAGCACTTGTTATTTTCAATTTCCACAGCATCCCAACTTTTTTGGACTTGGGGTTTCTAGTTAAAACATATAATTCTTTTTTTTTAATGGGATATTTGTTTATATACAAATCATCCACCTCCACCTACCTGCAGGGATTTGGCAGCCTAGCAGCTCCAACTTGAGTGCGATTCTCTGATGCCATAGGGTTGGATTTATCCTCACAAAACGGGCCTCAATCGGAGGAATGAAGTTATTCCTCACCTCATGCAGGTAGTTGATGTTGCCTTGAAAAACCTACAATAAAACGAGAACAAACTCTCATTTGTGCCAAAAAGTTTAACACAACTAGCCCAGCTGTAATAGTTTAGAAGAAAAAAAAAGTTCAGCAGAGCAATTCTTGTATCAGACTGTGAACAAATGCATTAGAAGCCATAAGCTGATTATTTTCCAACTTGGCAAGCTAAAAACTACTTTGCTCTACACAATAAGAGCCTGTGAGAATCCCAGCAGAGAGAGAGAGCAGCTCACAGACAGCAGTTCCAGTCTAACAATCCAGCCACTAAATCCATATCCATTCATTATTAATGCCCAAGTGTCCTGACTTGTCTACCACAGCACTTAACTCAAACCACTGACTGCCCTCACTTCCTGCTATAAACATCTCTTAGTCAATACCAGTTGCTATGGAAACAGTCCAAGTATCTGTCCCTGCAGCCTTCTAAAGTGACATTTTTGTCCATTTGCACTAATTTGAAGTAAAAAAAAAACAACAACATAAAAGCCAATGACGTAACTGTTGAGCAAGCATGGTTTATTGATTTGGTGCTTGTGTTACCTTGTCTTGTGTAGAATTTGCTTCCCTGTAGAAGTGCCACTGCTGGCCATCGTCACTGTGCTGGACCCGGTATGCTGACACATAGTACTGGTATTCTCTCAGGGTAGAACCAGTGGTGATGATACCTGGATGAACAGACAGCAGAAACAAGAGAACGATGTACAGTTGGCTCCAATTTACGTTTAATCACGACTAAGGCTACATTCACACTGCAAACCGTAAGGATCAATTTGGATTTACTAATTAAATCTTTCCTTCTTTTAAAATATGGTCAATATCAGAATCCAGTGTGATCCGGTCACTGTCCTGAACTGACCCACATGCGCTAAAGAACAATAAAGATCACATGCAGCACGCTGTCATATGAAAGCAAACATGGAGGCCAATGAAATCAACATTTTATTGAAAAGTTGATCTGCAGTGGAACAAGGATGAGGAGAAGAGCCAAATTTTTAATTAGGGCTTTTAGCGGAGCAATGGCTGCTACATCCGCACGGAGGTGTGTGTGGATGAGGAGTTGGAGCCAGGAGTGATGGATCGTGACATGATTGGCTTCACATAAACTGATTTCATCCAAAATTTCAGGGGCTGACTAGGGGCTACATACATGTCAGCGTCACATAAGAATGTGCCCAAATTCAGAAATTAAAAGATCAGATTCAATGTGATTTGTGCTGTCGTGAAGACGTCACTCACTCAGACGGCACATCACTCATGAGCAACCAAAAAACATGCAAACATCCAAAGTCATGGGGATTATTCCTCTGAGCACCATGGATGTCTACCAAATTTCATGGCAGTCCATCCAATAGTTGTTGCAATATTACATTAAAAGTCAAAAATAACCTGCTGATGGTGTTACAGGAAAAGTCAGGGGATCACCAGAGTCATATGGATTCTTCCACTGGGCACTAAATTTAATGGCAGCCCATTCAATGGATGAGAGCCACCTACGTCCACACCCCCCTTTGGGAGAAAACTGCACTGTAAAAGCGGCCAGTCAGTCTGTGTCTCTGGCAAACTCTTCATCACGGGTAAGGTAATGATGTTACTGAGTAAATGACGTGCCGACTGTGCCTGTAGATCAAAGTGAATCAGAAAAGTGTCTTAGTGACGGTGCAACTGAAGTTTTTGCTGTGAAAAAATATGTCCGCAGCATAAAACAGCTGCTTTTAGAATGGAGTTTGGCTCAACAGTGCCAAAACAGCTAAAAAAAAAAGTGTTAACAATATAAAAAGTGACAGATATAGATGAGATACATGACCCGAAGATTCAGTAAGGTACTTCTAGGTCAGATTTGTCCACTTTGACAGAGGCAGACTGAAAGGACCCCTATTTCTTTAATTTTTTCCATGCAATGATGCTGATCGTTGATCTGCAGAGACACAACACAACTGCTCACCTGACAAGCCAAAGGATCTTGGCTCCTAAAAACTATGGTTTTCTTATTTTATGCATTTAATCTGGCAAAGACCTCAGAATTTGTAATCACCACAGGTAAAATTAGAAGAGGCAGGTGCAAAACACAGGAGCCAAGTACCTGGATGGGCTGCTTTCATCTATAGTTGTGTACAGTCATTTCAGTCAGTTTGTGTATATGAATGTATGCTGCTGTGTACCTGTGATCTTCTTCTCCCTCTTGAGATCCACCTGCAGCCACTGCTGTTGGTCACTCTGGGAAGGTGCCCAGGGCAGCCCCGCCTTCTTAAGCCGTGCCCCTGATGGCGCCCACACACTGTGCTGACCAATAATGTTGTTCCACTCCCACACAGAGGAAGCAGAGAGCTGAGTGTCCGCCACGCCGCCAGACTCTAAACCCAGCGTTCCATAGCAGCCTGCAAGCACATTAATAGCATCATTAATGGCTTTAGATGGCTAAAATATGTTTTGTTAGGGCATGCCATCTCCTATAAATAAAACGCCATACCTCATACAACCCCTCTTCAAAAAATCCAAAGTATCCTTTTAATAAATGTTTTACATGTTTCCTTTAATCGAATTATAGATTTCAAGTCAGGTGATAACAGCAATCAAGTTTGAACTTTGAGCATGTGTAAAAATGGCAGGTAAGACTCTCCAGATTTTGTGCTGCAGACAAATTAATTTACAGACACAGCGAGATTTACACTCAGTAAAAATTACAGATGTTGACAGTAATAATCACACTTGCAGCAGAACTACTACAGCTTCTAATAGTGCTTCAGAACAGACAGAAACTTACCGCTGGTCTTGAAGGTGAAGAGGCTGTTTGACAAAGTTCCTCTGAGGAGAGAAGTGTAGGATTAGTGGATTGAAGAAACAGATTAGTACATCTAAGGCTCATTGATTATTTTGATGCAGTGATAACTGCAAAGTAGATGAAAACCAGTGTGAGGCATGTCTGGGTGCTGTAATGACTGAAGATCTTACCCAGTGGAAGTGACATTGTTAGCCAGTGTGGCCTCATAGTGAGGGATGCCTTTGCTGCTGACCACGTAGATCCTCCCTCCCACCGCGTTGGACACAACACCTGCGTGGACGGCTGCCACACACACAGGAGAGGACTGCAGGATGAAAGGAAAGAAATGATGAGATAAAAGGACACTTTCTGTTTCCATTACAACAAACAGTGCCAGTAACTCGAGCCAATTTCCACCACATCTGATGAACTGTGAAGATTAGGCAAATTAGACTGATAACAGATTAAAAGCTTTGTTTCTAACACAAACAGTCTTTTGTTGTGTGACTGGTGTGATGTTTGGTCGGATGTTGGAAAGGGGACACGCAGAGATACAAAGGGAGATCACAAAACTAGAAACACTGCCTCTCAGTTGTATGCCTTTGCAAACCGGTAAAGTTGCAGTTTACATCCACATCTGTCTAGACCACGATACTGGAATTTAAATATATGGAATATCAATATTCAATACCATGGGGAAAAACTGACCCAACGTTTTGGCATAAAACTTAAGATTTTTGTAACAAGATAAACATAACAAGGCTATAATATGACAATGAACATTCAACCAGAGCAAATGAGATGAGTGATGAGGAGATGACAGCACTGTGAGCAGTCAGGTAAGGTGCTGCTGCTCATAAAATTCTAAAGAAATACTCATCAGTTTGTTGAGATGGCAGCTGTGGTGTTCAACCAGGTGATAATTTATTGGAGCCCCAAATGGAGCATGCACTGAAAAACTGCATCCATAGTTTTGCTTTTTTTCAGTCCTATATTGCTGCAACTTTTGCTCAGACAGCTTTTTCTGTAAAGTCCTGTAAATCTCATCTGATCAAACTTGTGCAACCAAATCCTGGTTAAATTAGCAACAAACCTGTAGTCTTTCTTTCCATTCCATTCTCAGTTTACCTTCTTTTCTACCTCTCTTTTTAATCTCTAATTTTCATAGAAGCTATGTAAATGCTATCTGTTCCTATCAAATAAACTACAAATAAATAAATAATACAACCAGACCAGAAATGAACCAAGTATTTTGCTTGGATAATAGGTGTTATTATCCAAATTAATGAATTTGTGGTTTTCCACGTGTTATTTCTCATGTCCTCCCATATTTCATTTTCCAATCTGATCCAATGTCGGGATCTGTGCCCGGTATCGGACCTGTGTCACTGATCCACATTCTGATCAGAATTTCCACAATGCTGCCTGTTTTCTATTTGTAAATACTTCACTGCAAAGCACAAGCTGAGAGTTGGATAGTGTGTTTCACTTCTTATCTGCATTTGCATATAAAATAATGGGAAAGTGTTCCAGCGTGATGCTTGGATACACAGCTGGGGCGAAGAAATGAACTAGACATCTCACTCGTGGTGTAACAATAAACGGAACAGGCAGTACTGTCTTACACACTGATCACAGAAGAAGCTCTTAACCTTCAGACTGTGCAGATAAAAGCTGATGAGTCAGCATGATGTCACTTCTCTGTAGAGAGCATACTGAGAGGTTCTGATGGTAATGATTCACTGTCCTGTCCAAACTTGCTGCCACATCACTGAGAAATGGACAAAACCCCGATAACGCTCTGGTCACAAGCTCCTTCCCATGAACAGCTGCTGGAGTGAGGTGGAATTTTATTACTGGAAAAGACCCACACTGGAATTCACAGCTGACAGGATTGTGGGAAAACTATGGTGACCCACAGAGTGACAAGCACATGTATACATATATTCACACACACACACACTCACATGCATGGCCGTCAAATGCTGCCACAAGGAATCAACACTTGCCCTGTGACTCTTAAACTTCCCAAAAACACACACCACATCCTAACGAGCCCCATACCAAACCACTAACACAAACACAAAGCTCCACTCCAAACCGCCGCACCCTGCCTCCAACAGAGGAAACCACACTGACACACACAGATATATGATAAGTGGGACGTGGAAATATAGAAACCAGGACATGGATCACGCTAAGAAACTCCTGAAACAGATTTTTAAAAGAGACACTGAGCTGGCATTATTATACTATCTACTACTACATTTCTGATATCATGACATTCCTACTTGCACATAGTCTGCACACACACAGGTTTTCTCCAGCTCCTCACTCACACTGACTCACTCTGCAGCTTTTTGTCTCTTCAGAACACACACTCAACACACAGCTCTGCTCAGCACCCTCTTGCAGCTGGACTGGATTAAAGGGTTATTATTTTCGGCCAAACTATTATCTCACCTCCCTTTCACCCGCTGACCCTGCCCCTCCTCTGTTCCTGTGGGGCACCTCACTCCCTGAAGCACACCCCAACGCTCCTCCCTGTCCTCCCCTCAGCCAGCAACACCCCTCCCTCACTCACTCGCTTGCTGCTGCTTCAACAAACTCCGAGCTCCGAGCATGAGGTCATCAGCCAGAGACTCGGCGCCCATGACCTCACGCACAGCGGGGGTGCTGTGAGGTCATCAGTCCAGGACTCACATACCACGGAGCAGGGGCCCGTTTACACAAGGAAGAGAAAGAGGATCTCGCTGAATCAAACGGAAAGATGTGCAGACGTGCAACACAGTAATGGGTGGCGCCAGTGAGAGGCCACAAAAACATGATTAAGCAAATACTGATGGTCTGCTGGATCCTGTGGGGTAACAGTGACCAAACAGCAGGAGACCACTGTGGACACCATGACTCATCTGGAAATGTGATGCAGAGGACAGTGACCACCACAAAAGGAAAACACATGCCGTTTATATGTACTCACCTCTCTGTATCCATTAGGTATAGTTCCAGAAATCTCCTTGGTAGATGTCAAGCAGCCTGCTGGACAGTATTTACTGAGGACACACACACAGACAGGCACAGTGAATATCAGACAGCTTGATCACTACACAAATATCCACACAAAGTAAATGTTATTTACCTGAACTCTGCCTCAGGGAAATCCGTTCCTTTGTCCAGGCAGGTGATTAGATCTGCAAAAGGCAAACAAACAGTGTCAGAACTGATTTCTCTTCTCACTGAGGCTCACCCGTCACTCCTTTCTCTCTCTCTCTTTCTCTCTCTCTGGCCAGATGTCAACTGTCAACCTTTTCCAAGCAATTCATCTGTCAAGGTATCAAAGTAATTCGTTAATCATTACACAACACAGGGTTGCACAACAAAATGAAAGCTGGAGTCTCTTCATGCGACACACACAGAACATAGCATATACAGATAATTAAATTTAAATTAGAGTAGCATTAAAGTATAAACCAGTCTCTCCAGGATTTTGCAGGCTTTTTGGGGATTGTTGCAGCTTTAAATACCTGATTTCATGGAAGCTTTTTTTTTCTTTTGCAATGAACTTGTGAGCGCAAGTGAAAATTACAAAAGACTAACTGTTGTATAATTTATTAAAAATCATAAGCAACTTGTTCCAATGAGAATAAAGTGCACAGAGCATTAATAAATGTCAAAAGCAATGATATACCTTGTGTTCTTTTCAGTACCCGTGATAAAAAGAAGTAAATGCTCAAACATTGAGTTGGTTCATAGAGGAGGACTGTTTAAAGTGTTGGAACTCACAGGAAGCTATGATGATTGGTCAAATTTGTATAAGAGTTACAGAGACTGGACAAACTGCAAGGTCATGGAGGATTTATGGGGATTGGTTGAATTTGCGTTAATTGTTGCAATCGCAACATCACAACTTCCTGTAGGGGCTGAAAAAATAAGTTAAAATAAATCAATAGACAGTTATTTCTATAAATGTACACATATACACCCAGGAGATAATTCTGTCGTGCATTTTATGAATTTGAATCTGAGGGATTATAAACAGCAGCAACAAGATGGCGATGATAATACAGTCAACATCTTCACACAGGAAGTTCGACATCTCAGAATTGATGTCCCTCAACTTTGACTGCATTTGAGCACAAAGTATCACTGTCCTAAACACAGAGTCGTCCTCCACTCGTCCTGGCGGAGTCTTGCTTCCTGTCAACTTCAATTACAGTCCGACCGTTAAGTGCAATAACTTGATCCAGGATGCTGTGATGGAGCAGATCTCTGCAAGATGTGGGAACAGTCTCTGGTTTCCTGTTGCTTGTCCAGCCTGAGTCCATTTTCCTGGCCGGACATTAGACAGGAGCAGCCTCAAGTCCAAGCACGGCTCTTATCCCTGCTGTCCTCATGGGGAGATCACACAACCAGCAGCAGTGCTCTGTCTGACTGATTTGATTGGGTGGTCAAAAGATGCCATACGCATTGATTATCTGGCATTTCAACCATTTAAAAGCTAGAAAGATTTTACAGTTGCCTTTATTGAAAGTTATTCCATAAACTCTATACTTTAGTTAAAATATCAAAAACAGTGAAGAAATACCTACTGCAACATCCCAGAGCCCAAGATGACATCATGTCCAAAAACACTCCAAAACCCAAAGATATTCTGTTTCTGTCCTCACATTTAAGAAGATGAAACCACAGGATGTTTGATATTTTTTCACTGTTTTTGTTTAGAAAATGTTTGAAACTATTAATCAAATTATCAAAATAGATGCTGATTATTCTTCTGTCAATCAAATAAATCGACTAATCCTTACCTTATCAATCAAAAGAAACTTTACTGGCTAAAATGTTATAATCCATGAATTGTTTCAACTAGTTAATCGATAATGTTAAATATCTAAATCGAATGTCTTTAGGTTTTGGACTACTGAACAAGCAAAACAAGACATTTAAAGATGCCAACTTGAGCTTTCAGAATTTGTGGTGAATAGACTAAAAGATTATTCAACAAATCATACTCAAACTGACCAACAGTCCAAAACTTGGACATTTTTGCTTAAAAAAATTACACAAACTAGCAAATGTTCAGATTTTAGATGCTGGGTCCAGTGATTTTTTGGAATTTCTGCTTAAAACTAATCACATAAACTACTAACCAATAATCAAAATTATTGCTATTCATGTTCTGTCAATTGATGTATCAATTTCGAGTCAACACTGAAAACATCGGAGAACAAGAATGTGTGTTTGTCAGGGGTTCCTAAAGAAGACACGAGTGTCTCAGTGATGAGACACACTACATATGTCCAACAGGATGTCGTGGGCTGCTGGGAATTCTATGTAAACCCAGTGGGGGGTGGTCAGTCTCGCCGACCACATTATCAAAAATCTCATTTATCTGGTAAACCAACCAGTGAGTCAAACTGACAAACACCTCCAACCACTGCAAGTCGCCATGGTTACTGATTTACTTAGCTGTGCAAACTGTCCTCCCACGCTCATCTGCATGATCGGTTACATTACACGGCAGGGAAAACTCGCTTCAGTTCTTTGGGGGGAAACCAGTTGGTCCATTGACGGCCTTGTTTGCCATCCACTGTGATTCAGTCAGCAAAATGACCACTGAGACAGAATTATTACCCTGCTGCAAAGAAACACACACACACACACACACACATCACTGCCTTCCTCTTCTTGTGGCTTCAATTATCCGTTTATCTGAAGTCACTGGAAATGTTCCACATGACAAAGCACAGCCTTCGAAAACATTCTTATTAAAAGAGAAAATGCACCAATTTTAGACATCAGAGTCTGCTTCAGTGTCTCAAGGACTGCTACATACAATAATAGCTACTGCACATCTGTTGAATTAGGTCTAGAGCAGCCGTTCCCAAACTTGAGAATGCCACGGCCCAATTTGAAATCTGAAAAATCTTGGTTTGACGCCTGTTAAACTCGGTCACATAAGTTAAAAATAACACATAATTTGAATCCCCTGGCTTTGTTTTATTAGTTCGGATTACTTTTTAAAATCAATCAATTATTTTGCTGCAATTTACAAATTTATAAAATTTAAACTTAAAAACATTTTATTTATTTTTCATGACCTCTCAAGGCTCACTCGCAGGGCCTTCACGGCCCACGCTTTGAGAATCACTGGTCTAGACCCTGCAGCTCTGTGGCAGTGATATAGAAAGTGTCCACTCATCACATTAATATGTGGATTAAGTACAAATTTTAAAGAACACAGTCACAAACTGCAGTGGATATGTAACTCAACAGCACCCTGACCCACTGTGGCAGTTTACCCTTTTTACACAGACATCGATCCAACTCTGTTACAGCTCTGTTACTACCTCCTCGGTGGATCAGAGGCCTAACGGAACTGGCTAATTGGTTTATTCAGTATTAGTTCATGAAAATGGTTTGATTTTTTGCATAAATATAATGATAAGTTGAAAAAATAAATGTGTAATAGTGATCTTAGACATTAGAACACGATGTGCTTTTAATTCTCTCACTACATGTTAAACTTATCTGATGGCATTCGATTCAGACTTGTGTTCAAAGTGACACAGAAATGTTATAAGGAACGACCGATTGAGATTTCCGCCGTGACTTTTACATAAAAGTGACTCAGTGCTGATTGAGACACGAGTCCGACATGTTAAACTGCCATCAGATTGACTTAAAGGTTAATGTGTGAAGGGGGCTTATTAACACACTTCTTCAGTGATATGATATCACTTTGGAGAAATGTTAGCAGCTGCTCAGAGGCAGGAAACCTTAATAATAAAACCACAAACCTACTATTACTTTCCATTTCTCTCAATTACTCACTTCCTCTGCCCCTAGTTCCTGTTCTTTACAGATGTCGTCTCCAACTCTTCTCTCTTCACAAAGGTCAGTCCTCATTGTCCTCTGTCCCTCACTGGTATCGTTTATCAGCCACACTCTACTGAGAAAAGTCACAACTAACAACCACGAATAAAGCCACAATTGAGTCAATCTTGAACCACATTTTGCATAGTCATGGAGGCCAATAAAACTGCAATGTCACTGCAGATGCGAAATCTTTTCCGTAAAATTATACACAAATCTGCTGGTGCTCCCCCGTCTGTATTCAGTAGTGTCTATTCTCACATTAAAAGGGAAAAAAAGACAACGAGCCTCATCCAAGAACCGCGCGTACGAACAGATTTGTTCTTAAGTGGAGTGTACAAGTGATTTAAGAGAAGTTTGGCATTCACCAATTTTCTCGTATTTTGAATTTTCTTTCAGATACGAACACAATTTACAAGTGGTTCAGACCTGTCGTAGAGTCATGTGCAGTCAGTCTGCTGGTATACAAACCAAAGTTTTTCACTAACAACTGTGATATATGTATATTTAATTAGTTTGAAGGCATTTTGAGTTTGAAAAATAAATTACAAACTACTCCTCATGTTGACATTATTCTGTTTGACTACATTTTAAATTATAACATAATTATAAATTTGCATATAAAGACTCTCGTCAGTCATTCAGTTATCTATTATTACCTGCTGTCAGGTGTATTTTTCGTATATCTGCACATGCAGGTTTATAAAGTCTCTGTTCAGGTGGACATCCTCACTTATTCTGTCGTATGTTTCCATGATGAAAACTTCCCCTCAACCTTCTCCTCTCACTGCAGTCATCGATCGCCCCTTACTGTCGCTCTGTGGCGAGTTGTTTTTTTTTTCTTTAGTTATTTTCATATCGAGACGTTTCTTCTTTTTTTCAGTGACAGACCGACCCTCAGGTAACACTAACAGCACTCACTTTTCCCGTTTATTTGCTTTAGCAGGTCTTTTAATTCCACTGCTGACGCTGTTAAAATGATAGATTTTCCTTTATGGATCTCTGAAAGTAGGAAGTCAAACTCCAAACTCGTAAAGTTCTTCTTTTTTCTCTTCGATTCCATTTTCATGAATGAGCTCTTCTCGACATGTGGAGCAGGAAGTGCAGCCTTATATGGTATTATTGGGGCGTAAACTATGCTAATTTACAAGTCTCATGCACGTGCACTCAAATACGCACAGGCGGATCATTTACACAGTTTTCTGAAGTTAAGAGTGTTTGTTGAATCTGACGTGGTGTGTACCTAAGAGACCTTCATACGAAAAAAGCGAGAGAAATTTAAGTTAAGAATAGGAAAATGTTCCTGCATGAGGCCCAATAATTTGAGATGATGACCAATGCCCACTAACACGACCCTGCACACTGCAGCTGGAATTCCAGATATGTGACTGATCAGAATGCACCATTCACAGCCGAGCGGCTCCTTATCTCTTCTGTGTGTTTAAATACACTCTCAATGGTGAGCAAAAACCACATCGTAAATGGCATGTGGTGTACTCTGTCTTGTTTGGCCTCCAGCTAAACTCCACATACAGTTCAACTCAAGTCCTCTTGTTACTCTATCTTTGTATGAACTGCAGACTGTGTTTGCTCGCAGGATAATGGAAAATGTACATAATCTTCTGTGATCCAATTACATATATTGGCCCTGACATGCAAGCAGTCAAACTGGACAAAGCACATGAACAAAACAAAAGAACGCAGCAGCATTTAATAAAACACATCATGTAGTGTTTCCTGAAATGCCTGTTAGAGATCCTCAGGGGTCCAAAATGGACCTGTGGAAAACCTAACTGTAGTAAATTACCAGGGTGTACAATTTAGTGGCATCTAACAATAAACATGCAGATTGCAAACACCTCCCCTCAATTTCCCAATCCAAGCATGTAGGAGAACCTACACTGGCAACAAAAGTGGACAAAAAAAAGGGCGTTTCTAAAGCCCATGTTTAGTTTGTTTGTTCTGGGCTCCTATTGAGACTAAAGCTGTCATGATACATGAAATTTAGACTTTGATATAATACAAGTATTACAAAACAATACTTGATACCACGACAAAATGAAAGAAAGTCCTTGGCATGCAAAATAGTGTCACTGCACACAGTGCTGGTACAGAAGAAGTGACTGAACACGTTCTGGTTTTGCTGCCAGACAAATTTCAGGAAGGAAAATAAAGACTGAACTGAACTGAGGCCTTGTATGAGAATTTAGATCTTTTTTTTTTAGCTTTGGTACTTTCAATGCTGTAATTAAGGAATACTGTATTGTTTTAAATACGTGATATTGAACCTTAGTAGATACATGGTGGCACAACGTGGCGGCATCTGTGGAGGAGGACCCGTGCCCTCTGTAGGTATAAATGGCTGAAGCTGAAGCCATTAGTCAAAAAAGAGGCAGAATGAAACATGGCTTCAGGATTTTCCACAAATCCTGAAGATTATCAACCTTCTGAAAACCCAAAACTGCATGATGGTAAAGTGTTTTTGTTTGAACACAAAGGTGACATAGGGGCAATAATTTCTCACACAATAGTAATAAGACAGTTTTGGACTAACACGTCACATTACCTGACCTGTGTACAAGTCTTTACAGTAGAAACTAATTTGGTCAGAATAGTTGAAACTATGAACGTGGTGTAGAATGAAACAGCTGTTATGAGACTCACATCAGACTTTGAAACACACACACACCGTCTCCAAAGCAACTCTTACGCCAAAGGCCAAAACAGAAATGTAACCAAGCTCGACACTGAGATGACATCAACAAAACATCATTCCAGTCTGCTACACCTTTATCACATGACCCCCCTACCACCCCATCCCCCCACCCCCCCTGCAGGCAGGGACCTACGGAAGATCAACAGATGAGACACCGACAGGTGAGGTGTGTTACCTGTGTGTTCAGTGGTGGAGTAGGACAGGTAGAATCCACGTCCACTGTGGTGGGTCCCACTCATGAACTGGACAGTGACCTGGTTGCCAGTGGACTCGATCAGCTCTTGGACCTTCAGACCCAAACCGCAGTACTTGACTGTTAAACAGGACAAAGAGGTTCTGGTTAGTTAGACGAGCCTGCTGACTTAAACATCTACAACTACACACATGTACTGTGTTAGAATTTATCTGTGCAGAAACAATCCTGTGGTGGTTACTGTAGTTAACTGGGATAATTACTTCACATTAGGAATGTCACGAGAACTGATACTGGGTCAAGTTGATGCCAAAATTTTTCTTTTTTTTTTACAGTACCCTAGGTACCAGAGGTGTTGATGAAAAAGATTGAAAAGCCTCCTGCAGCTCAATCCACTGTCACAACAATCTCACTTTTGGTTTATAACGTCTCTTGACATCCCCGATATGACGACAAAAAACGTGTAACTAACATTACTGCCAACAGCAGGCAAGCCCAGGGTATTTAACTAAATCATTTCGGGCTCAACAAAAACTGAAAGTTCTGTCATGTTCTATTCATTCAAATCACTTTTTCACAAAATATTAAATTTTACAGCACCATTTTAAAATTTAAAAATGACCAGTTAAATTTCACAGATTGTTTTGTATTAAATTGTACATCTATAGGTCTAATACATTATTTAGCTTAATTGTAATCACAAGTGACTCTCATTCAAAGTGTGCTGGCAGCACTCTGGCGTGAGACCTGGATGCAGTCAGTCACTGTGTTCACATGAACTTATGTGAACTAGAACTGTATATCGATTTCTTAAACATCATGAGCAAATAACAAACAAGCATGTATTTAAAGAGCACAGAGACGCCCCTGGGATGCACTGCAGAGCAGCTGATAGAATCACAAACATTGTGTGGAGTGGCCACTATCGGCTCTAGCATACGTGGCGCAGACATAACGTGACAAAGCCATGCCTGATGAAATCAAGCTGTGGGTGTGTAATCAATACTTGGTTGGACTACCGATGACTCAATAATAAAGTGAAAGTGTCTGCTCCGTATAGTTAGTATAGTTAGATTTCAACGCTGTAAACTAATCACAGCCTGACATGAGGTTGCTTGTCAACTGGATATGATCAAACAGACTGAAATAATATATTATACGAAGTCGCATGATTGCCAAACCGTTGTTGGATGCACACAAACATAAAAGTGAGTATTCTGTTGTTCAATACATTACCATGAAGGCCAACTTGGTTAAACCAAGCTAGCCTTGACAAGGAGCTAACGTTACTTAATGTTCGTGTTATTTCACAGCTCATCTGTGGACGTCAGCTACAGTTGCTGGGGTCAGTGTAGGGGTTGTTGGGTTTATTATTAAGTTTCAAGCTACCATTTCTATCTTTGAATCATTTGTTTAGATCAAAATAAGGGAAAATCTAAACATATAAGCTTAAAGGTCAAGGTAAGTGCTCTTATGTCACAGATATTGACCGTTATTGATCTGATCTTTGATGTAAAATGTCCATTGTAATAGGAAACACAACGGTGTTGTCATGAGTTTATCGACTGCTGGGAAATTTTCCTCATGGTAGCATCTCTTGTATACTGACACCATAATTTGAGACGGTGGCCACAAAAGGTGGTATTTAGAGGTTTGTCTGTTCTGGGCTACTGTAGAAACATGGCAGTGCAACATTGCAGTCTGTGAAAGACGACCATCTCCCTCTGTAGATATTACAATCTCATTCTAAGGTAACAAAAAGGTGACATTTCTTATTTCCAGGTGATTATACACTAACGAAAACATACTTATGAACATTATTCTCCATTTCTGCCATTTTCTGCAAATAAATCTTAAATGCTGGACCTTTAAACTCTTCCCCAAATCAGTTTGTCACTCTCACCAATCTCACTCCTTTCAGGTCCGATGCCGTTGTAGAGGCGGAGGTAGTTGACCTGGCAGTCGCTGTCTTCTATGTCCAGTTCAGCGAAACGAAAGTGGATCCTGTTGCCGCGGGGCACACTGATCTCCCACTCACACACCGAGTTGTTCGGATATGTCCCCGGGTAACCCAGAGAGGACAGAGTCCCACTGCTGGGGCCAAGAACACTGGGGCCACAGCCATCACCTGCAGGACAACACAAACACACAGTTTCAGCATTAAAAAACAAGGGGTGTCAGTAATAAAGCACAGACTGGGTGGAAGCAGGAGAGACAAGTCCAAAGCTACATGTTTGTAACTCAGTGAGTAATGTTAAATGATGTTCACTAACCTTTCATTCAAATGCTGTGTGTCTACAGATAGTGGAGGGTTTAAGTATAAGACTAGAGCTTTCTTTTCCTTATTTTCAACAAATCCCATGAAAAGACCAAAACCAAAAATGAAATAATCCTACAGACAGGTGTTGCATGCCCATTCTCCAATAAATGCACCATTCCTTCAGTTTGCTACATTAATTAAAAACTACAGTGCCCAGCTGTTTTAAGAAAGAACTTAGCCTTTTTCAATGGTGAAACTACATATTTTTAACACTTTTTAAAGTTGTATGTATTCTATACTGAATTCCACAGATTCAGACTGACTAAATCTATATTAGTTAAGCGTTTTTCCATTATATTTGATGATAATATGAAAAATACAGAATGGCATTTTTTTTCTGTTATTTCTTTAGTTTCTTGTATTTTAAATGTTGGGGAGCTCCACTGTGACTACCATCTGTTGAGAGAGATCTACCTAAGAGCATATATGCTTGTTCTACTACATCTAGTGACATAAGTTTTTTTCCTTAGCACATGCAGCAAGGGATTAGGCAGTGGAATAAATTTCCTTTTTTTTAATTCACACAGCTTTGTATGCATTTGGGGATTTGAAAAGTTTTGCAAAGATTAGTACAACAAGTGCAGTCTAAATGCTTTAATATAGGCTTTTCCACCTGTTAAATGTACCATGTAATGTAAGGGATATCTGGGGCGACTGTAGCTGAGGTGATGAGCACTTCAGCCCTAAGTCACAGAGTGGGTGGTTCAACTCTTGTCCATGTTTTGCAGTGCCCTTCAGCAAGACACTGAAAACCCAAACTGAGCGTGAATGTTGCTTTGGATTACAGCTGAAATAGTCTCACATAGCCAGACTTCTCTCCACAAAACTGTCAGCGCTGGAGGAAGGTCTGCCTCCACGACCATTCTTCTATAGGGGGAAAAAACGCTTTGGCTTGTATTTCTTCAAACCAATCACAATTGTCTCGGGCAGCGCAAAGCTCAGGATGCAGCAACCGTGCCCTGCAAAATAGTGTTTGCGGGGAACTTGTTTTGTTGGAACATTTGGAAATGGGGATGGGAATTAAGGGTATTAAAATGGCTAAATTGCTGCAAAAGAAAAGGTGACATCTGATAGCTTGTTTACATTTGTACTGTTATGACATCTTGCCATTTTTCAGCCTGTACGTTGATGTTGTTTCCTGTAGCGTCTGGAATTTTGAAAACAATAACACACAGATGGCAGATGCCACCTAAAAAAAGGCAGCCAACAGCAGGCTTATACCCAGCGTCTACATCCAGTGAGTCAGACTACAATTGAAGATGATGAGCAGATCAATTAGTCGATTGACAGAAAATTAATCAGCAACTATTTTGATCATTGATCAGTCATTTACAACAAGAAACATGCCCAAATATTCCTTAATTCCAGCTTCTCAAATCTAAGAAATTGCAAGTTCACTTTGTCTTGTGATTATGGATGGCTATCATTAGGATTTTACGGATACAGCACTGTTATTGCTCAGTGATACTCCGCCATAATTTGGCGCAAAAATAAAGACATGACACGAAAAGACAGTTATTTTCTCATTACCTTTTTGCAGAAGTAACAAGTTAAATTCTTTCCCAAGTTATTGCATTGAGCTGCATTTTTATTTAAGTTAGTAAATTGAGCCCACACAGTTGAACATTTTGCCCTGTCAGCTATTAACAGTTTCAGGAGCTTATTGATATTTCAGTATCGGTTTAGAACCTGTTCTTGGTATCCATCCCTACTTGTGATAGTGAAGTGAACATCTTTGGGTAATAGAACTGTTGGCCAAACAAAATAAGACATTTGAAATACATCAGGATGTTTTATAAACCAGACGATTCTAGAAAAAAAAATTGGCAGATTAATGTATAAAAAATAACCATTAGTTGCAGCCCTACTTTGATTAAAAGCATCTGCCAAATGAATGTAATCCATTGTAATTAGGTTCAACAGAGAAGTTGGCTTTGACTTTTATAGACTTTTGGCTCTTCTGACCAAAACATAAAATTTAAGAAGCAGAATGTTGATTTTATTTGGGGGTTTTTTGGCAGTTAAAAGCCCAATACTTAAAATTTAACACAATTTAATGGATCCTGAAATCAATACAAAACTTATGAGCTCAGACTTTCTAAAAAGGAGAAGTTTGTGTGTCAGAAAGCAGAGACATTGTGTCTGTTGATGCTGTAGCTGTGAGATAACACTCAACAGTCACGCTTCATGGTGCTAAGTGGATGTTCTGGAGTTATGTAAGAACCTCTCAGTGGACACTATCCAGATGAACAGGACAAAAACAAAGCTGCTTCCCTCACTCTGACTCACAAACACTGACTGAACAACTGCATGGTATGCTCAAAAACAAACCAGAATACAACTTACAACACAATCAGAAATCCATCCTGCTGTTGTATCATCAGACTACAGCTGCACGATATGGTTAAAAAAAAAACATATTGTCATTAATTTAACAGATATTGCAATATGATTCGCGATCAGATTTGCATCACAATTTTCATTTTCACCGAAAAAAAAAAGTAAAATCATGATGATGTGATATTTATTGAGGTCTGTAGCAAACAAACATCTGGAGGTTGGCTCGGACATCTCTACAGCACTGCAGCACTTCTTTATAATGCTGTTTTGTCACACATTTCCTATATCAAAAAAACTGAAGGTTCAGTGATTTGGATAACTCACTATTTGAAATTTCAAGATTTGGTTGACTTAAATTAATTCAAATTATGTACAGGCAAAAAACAGTTATTGCCTGAAAATAAAAATGTTAAAGAAGTGAGAAGAAGAAGAAGAAGTCGTCAACTTGATTACCGCAAAATTACATTGTATTTCAGCAAAAGGAGTAGGATGTAGGACATTAAGTAGGTTTATACAAAAGTTTAGAAATAACATACTGAATAAATATGAAAATGGATGATCAGATAGTAACTCTAGCATAGACAGACAGGTATAAAAACTTACAGGATCTAAGTTGCTTTTTTAAGCTGATTTTGTTTTGTATTGTTTTGTCTTTGTCTTATTTTGATTGTCCTTTGCTTGCTTTTGTTTGTAATGTTCTTATGTATATGAATTTGTAGACGTATACATAATAAACAAATTTTTTGGAGACCAAAAATAAATTCTAATTCTTGAATTGTAAAACTCATATTGTTTATTGGCCATATTGCGATTTCAACCAAATTGTGATTCATTGTGTAGCCCTACATCAGACCTACTGTGAAGATTGAAATAATCAAACATAAACTACCACGAGATAATTCAGGTGAAATTGAGATTTATGACAAACTGTGTCCACGTGTTTACACTCAGACCCCCTCTGCTACCCCACCCCCAATCTCTGGCCACCTGAGTTTGGCTGTAGGCTCTAAAAACCTAACAAATACTCATGTTTACGTACAATATGGTGTAAAGTGAACGGACACCAATCAAAACATATTGAGCCTGACATGATTGTAGTAGTGAGTTGACAGTAAATTCGAGTTTGGGCTACCTGTAACTAGGAACAAGGCCACACAGCTCCCAAATGTGCTGTTGTTTCGTACAAGATAACGTAAAGCCAAAATCCACTAACAAATCTGGCACTTTAAAGGTGGTTCGCTTATATGGAAACGCAAATAAGTAACAGACAGTGACTTTGGACTTTTAACAAATCCTTTAGAGCCACACGTTAATTCCGCAAGCAACAGATCCACCAAGCAGCGGTTATTCCTTCACAATCTGTGTTTTTCAGAACCGGTTTGCCTGGTTTTACTACAGCCGTCGTTCACCAAACACACCATGACGGGCGGCGGCAAGCGGTGTAAATCAAGCGGAACTCCACGTACACACGGCCATGTAAGGTAGGTTTAAGTTTGGCGGACAATAACAACCGTGGGTTCGGGTTATCTCTAAACATCTAAACTCCTGTGTTCACACTTTAAAGCAGCATGGCCGCATGTCGCTGCGGTTCCACTGCTCGGCTCCTCCAGTTGTCAGGAGCGCAGCTGTGTGGTGGCACCAACCTTTCTGCGCTCGACAGCCCTCCGTGGTGAGAATGATGAGAATCGACAGGACGAGAACCCCGGCCCCTGTCGGTCCCCTGCCCACCATTACCGCTCTGCCCATAGCAGCCTGCAGTCTGAATGCATAATGCTCGCTTCTGGACCGGCTGCACCGCTTCAACCTGGAAGTTACCGAGGAGAAAAATACAAAAACTAATCTTCAACTCCCCGACAGCGCGTCCGCCCGTGGTTTCCTCGCCAGGATGTCTTTTTGCGTTTGGTTTAACAATCCAGTGGTTAGCGACACTCTCACTATGGAGGTAACTGCTCCACTCACACACACTCAAACACACAGACATCCAAGCTGTGGAGCTACTTCCTCCACTGGTGGCTCCTCCTCCTGATCTGGAACTGGGATACCCGAGTCCCCCAAGTGGTCTGAATGATCCTCACCAACACCCCCTTCACAGCCAATCCCTAATACTTGACTGGAAAAAAAGATTGATCCTTACCACAAAGTACCTTTTAACAAATAAAGTAAAAGAGGTGTCATTTAAGTTGATGTATCTATTCTATCGAGTGAAGCATTTCTCACAAAAGTTAAAGAGAGTCATCGATGTAAGTTGCTCTTTCTGTTATTTACATCCTGAAACCTGCATGTAAATTTACATATGAAGTGTGGAAAGATATCAATAATTTCATAGTTGATAGCATTGTCACAGATTTTGCTCTTTAGTATAGAGATATTGTATGTTTTTGTCGTTTTCACTTTTTTATTTACTTATTTCTTTAATTTATTTCTGTTTTTTAGTCTAATCTTTTATTTACTTAGTTAGATTTGTGTGTTGTTTTTATTGTCTTTTTGTTGTCTGTATGATGCTGATGTTTTTTCACATTGTTTGTGTTGACATGTTGAAATAAAAAGAGAGAGAGAAAAGAAAAAAGTCTGTAATACTTGTTGGAATCCTACAATAAAAAGCATTAAAAAGTCTGCATTGGCAACAAATGCAAACATATGTAAAGTTTAGACCCATACAACATAAGGCTGTCAATATAATCAATGCTTAATTAATTAATCGATACCACATGTTTAAAACAATAAAATATTAACATCCAGTAGTATCTAAAATACTGAAAGAAAAGATCAAAGTGTCCTTTAAGAACTCAGTTCAGTTCGGTCTTTGTATTCCTGTTTGAAATTTGACTTGCAGACAGTGTTCAGTGACTTTAGTTCAGGGGTGGGCAATTATTTTTCGTGGAGGCCACATGAGAAATTGATCAGGCTGCCGTGGGCCAGACACAAATGATATAAGATCCAAATAATGGTCAAATCTCTAATACTGCAATGGTCAGAAGTGTTCTATATAGGGCACTTTTGCCATTGGTCATCCGTTCTGAATTGTCATGTGGTGAATTGTGGGCACATATTTTGTTGGGAATGTCAAAAACTTGATGTTTTACAGTGTACCATGCATGACGCATTCAGTTTGCAATGATAGTCCCAGCAAAAGTAGAAGAACAACAACATAAACAGCATGGATGTGCAGCAGTGAGTGAATAAAGTGACAGTTTAATATAAAAACTACAGTTCATTATCATTACCAGTGAACACAGCACTGACCCCTTTCAAAATAAAGGCCTGATAACAGTTTAATGGCAAAATGCTGCTGACTGTCTTTGTTAGACTTTTAATTTTTGGTATTTCCACGATGGCCTTGCAGGCCACATGAAACCTTTCAGTTGGCCCCATTCGGCCCCTGGGCCACATTTTGCCCAGGTCTGCTTTAGTTCATTGATGTAACAACATGCTTTTCTTGTCATAACAAGATATTTCACATTATTACAACATCATGTTATAATGTTACAACTTATATTATTCTAACATCACATTACAACATGAAATTTTATGTTTTAACAATGTAAATAGTTTATTGTTATTGTTATTGTTGTTTATGTTCAATGTTATGCATGTGGTGGTGTGTTCTTTATACTATGACAGTTTTCTATGACAGATTTCAAAGATAGCAATAAATCACCTTGCTAACAGTATTATCAGATTATTATACAGTCAAGTTGCTGGACCCAAGAAGAACTAACATTACCTTACTGAGTTTCTGGTGGAAAAATTGTGACCAAAGGCAGTTTTGTTTGTGGACAAAAACTGTTAGGTGGTCATTAAAAAACGAGTTGCAGTATGCAAAACGTGCAAGTCAAAAATCGTAGACACAGGCGCAGCAGCTTCCAACTTTGTTCAACATTTTAAGTTGCACAAAGAACAGTAAGTTGAGGCTCTCTTTTTAACATTACATTTGGTGAAGAGTGCATTATGACCTGTTTAGGACTCGAAGCTCAAAGTTCCGTACTTGGGACTTGACTTGCGAGTCTTGACTTGGTCTCACCTCTGGTGTTTGTTACACTGTAGACTAACTTTAGGTAGTTATTCTTATGCATTTTCACATTGACGAGTCCCTGTAAATACCAGGGGTGGAAAATGAATCAAAGTCCTCCAAAGTGGACTTAAGTTTTAAAAGTTAAGTGACTCATCGTGAGCCCTTTTTTTTTTTTACACAAGAGATTTTAACATGTCACAGTAAGAAAAGTACAGGTGTAAATAATGACATAATGATGCTGAATTCCATTTAGCTCGTTTCAGGGTGCTGGTATCATTTCTGCTGGCTCACTGTCACACTGTCATGACTTATTGGGACACATAGAACAGAGCCATTGTTGATGCTATTAGTAACACCTGAACATTTCCTACCATGACACGTCTCTGCATGTCTGCTGTGAAAAAAAAGGCCCATTGCCTCAATCCTATTTAAACAGTATTTTAATGTTGTTTGTAGTCCAACGGGAGCAAGGTTTTATACATGACCATAAAATTCTAATTTAATCCTATCATTCTTTAAAAACACAGTTCATTATTACGGTTATTGTTACTGAATCTTGTTTATTTTAATAATTCCGGAGTTTATTGTGTGTCATTATGTGCATTGCTAGTATCTCTCTGTGATGAATGACATGGCAGTAAAATCAGCCTCACCACTGTGTTTTTTTTGTCATTCACTTGGACTTATGTAATGGCTCCTGTGTGTTCCTGGAATTCAGGGCTTATAAAGCATAATGATCTGTGTGAGCTTATTAAACCTCTACCCACCCACCCTTCATTTTTCCATTAATGTGTTGTTGTCCTTTCAGCTGTGAGCCTTTTGTCTGTAAACCTAAATCTGGCTCAAGACATTCAACATACCGGGATGTTAAAAGGACTCTACAAGACAAACTGTGTCTGATGAATGACTGGGTGGCACACCGCGTAAACACCCAGGCTTCAGCTGGACATTTCAGGACAGCCAAGCAGTGCATTAATGGGAAGAAATATTCACTTATTATTGTTCAACAATACACCCTCACTTGGCAAAAGAGCTTTGATGTGATGCAACTGTCAGAGTAACCAATGGTAACATGTAGCAACAAACACAGTTTTTAGCCTGTAGCCTATGAGTAATATGTCGGATGATTCAGAGATTTTTATTCTGGATGGATGGGCCAGTGTGTGTTTGTGTGCGTTTCTACATCTCTGTGTGCAGACTGTAGGCAGATGTCCATGAGGGTGTAAGAAAGTGTAATGTTTAGAGAAGCAGCCAGATAGTCACTCATGCTGAAATTGTCCTACAGTTCTACATTCTCTCCCACACACACCCTCCGCCTCAGTGTTTCTGTTTCACACTCTATCTGGATTTCTATGACACATTTGCACGAGGGGAACTCCAATATATTCACAGCGGCATGCAGGCTGGCTTATCAAGATGTCCTGCAAGGGGACATTCTTGCAAAATCCCTTAAAGGTCAAATATAGATAATATACTATTATACAGGCTTGGAAAAATAACATTAATGCATATTTAAAGGGACAGTTCCACCCCCCCAAATAAGAAATACATGTTTTTCCTCTGGCCTGTAGTGCTGTTTATCCATCCAGCTTGTTTT
Organism: Lutjanus campechanus; assembly: GCA_027495735.1. Lineage (NCBI taxonomy): Eukaryota > Metazoa > Chordata > Actinopteri > Lutjaniformes > Lutjanidae > Lutjanus > Lutjanus campechanus. Next base: position 2,986 of record JAJHUR010115279.1, on the reverse strand, counting down.
GGTGTGAGATGCCGAGATGTCTGCCATCTCTCGAATATAATGAAACTAGATGGAACTCGGCTTGTGGTGCTCAAAGCAGGAAAAAGAAAAAATATATATTTCAAAGCAGCAATGTCTCTTTCCAGTAATCATGACCCAGTTAATCAAGATAATCCTCAGACCCTGTTGTGAGTGGTTACATGTATCCATGTATCAAGACAAGTGGGTAAAATCATTTACAATCATCATTAGCTTTTACTTAGTCATGTCTGGCAGGAAAAACACACAGGTGAGTTATCAGTATCAATAGACCAATAGTTGGCCAACATCATACAGCCCAAACACTCTTAAAACCTCCAACTTAATCTTTAGTAACTGAATCATTTTTAATACATTTTAAATATTTTTGTACAATTAATATTTTCGATGATTTAGTAATTTATGAAAGCCTCTTTTAATAATTTGTGAAAAGAAAAATATGCATATTCTAATTCCATACATTGCTGTGACAACTGTGTTGTTTTAGTATGTTTGTTGATTATGTTCACTGAGAATGTGTGACGGGAAAAAAGAAGAATATCTGTGTAGAGTTTCATGACTTCATTCTACTGTATATGTGAGGTCACAATGATCAACAGTTACTCTCACCTGATGACTCACCTGATTGAAGCAGTGATTGGAGGTTTGTATATGTGCCCATATTGACGAGGGCCAGATGGTCAAAATTGTTTTGTGTGTTCTTCCTGCCAGACATGATTAAGTAAAAGCTTGTGCAATGATACTGCCTCTGAGTGCGAACCTGTTTTCTTGATACATAGATATACACCATTAGGATAATGCACCGGATGGTCAGAGTGCAGTGGTAAACCAGAGAGCAGTTTTTATAGGAACTACTTTCTTTTAGTTGCTTAGAGTCCTGTAGACCCCAGTGTTGTACTGTATGTGCAAAAATCACCTCAATCAACCATTTTCTTTCCTTCATGTGTTTGCACCAGCTGTGGTCAGCACTTTTGTACATAAGCCATAGAGGGTGCTAGATTTATGCCTCAGGCCCCACACACATACATATCCAAAAAATGTAAAAATTATTCTAACAGTGATTAACATAAAGGGTTAATATAACACACAATGTGAGTGTACGAGATTAAATACTCCCAATTGAGAGAATCCCTTTATTGGTGTAAAAATGCTGCAACTTGTTGCTTTATTGTAAGTTTTTTTCTAAATACTGTATGTATATAGTCTTTTTGCCTAAATTTCTTCACGTATGATTGGTTATCTGAGAGGTGGGACCATAGTCCAAACTGCTCGATGAGTATTTTTAAATTTGCATTGTTTTCTTTTGTATTGAACTGGTTAATTCTATGATGCTGACTGAAAAGCTTTTAGCTTTTAAACATTAATAATTTTAGCTGGTTGTCCTTATAAAGACTTTGATCAACTGTAACAGTGAGGATCTCTGCTGGAAAGCTGAATATTTTGTGAGATGAATAGTTCTGTCCACTACTGAGGTACTGCTGAAAGTAGATTGTGCCACTCGGTGGTCACGAAGTATTATAACATGTTGCCAACAGCTGTTTTGTGTCACTTTTCTATGTGGCAGGAGTACATTTGCTCTAATATCACTATTTTATATACCTTTAGTCACTTTCAGCATACACAGACCATATTGTACCTGAACTGAGTGCTACTCATAATTTGTCAGTGTTAATGCATCTCTTGACACTATATGCATGATCAAGTGTGTTTGATAGGGACGGTTTGTTGGGTATCAAGACATCTTTTCTTTCATTTCCCATGGCGAATGATTTGATAAGGGCTTGGTGTGGTCTTTTAGGGAAAAAAGACAGTTAGTGAGAGCTGAGTCATCACATGCCTGGATCATGTCTGTACCTGCTGTACAGTCAACTCAGGAGGCAACACAGGAAACAAAAGGCACAACCAAGCTTCCCTGCAGTGTATGTTAGGTGACACCACAAAATCTATCTATAATCATGGCAAGAATCACCAGTATTTAAACTAAAAGTTTTTATTATTGGAAGTACTAATGTACTATCATGCATAGAGGAGAGCTGTGAGTACTTTATTAATGCCAGAGGGAAGCTACTTCACATAAACTTGTTTCAACATCAATCATAAAAACTAAAGAGGTAGGTGAGAAAGTACAGTTAAAAGTAGGAGTGTCACAATTCATTAAATCGAAAATGAATCAAAATGAGCTTTCAGTTTCAAGAATCAAAAAGCAGAATTGGCATTTTTCCCATTACTTGTGTCTCCTCACCCCTGCCTAATTGCGACATCCAGCAAGTGTTCCAAGAGAAAAACTACACTTATACATAGTGCAACTTACCGGTTGTGATATCACAATTGCTACATTTAGACAAAAGAATAATTTGAAAATATAAATGCCAGTTGTCAGGGTATAGAACCAATGATCTCTTGATCTTTACAAAACTCAATAGTCCTGTCTAATAGTCTGGATTTTCAGAATTGTGACACCCCTAAGGCCAAATATACATAATAACAAAAACAGACTAAATGAAATGTAAAAATAGAAATAGAAAATAAACTGAGAATACTGACTAAAGATACAACTATAATATTAACTCTACTGAGTCACTGGTACTGAATAACACTGTGATAGTAATATACTGTAAGATAATGTACATTAGTGTGAGTCAAACAGATATTGCTGAAAGCTCAAACAGTCGTGGAGAATTGTCCTTGAATATTAAACAGAATTAAAGGCTTGTTTAAATTATAACATAACATATGAAATTTTGGTGTATATCATTTACAACATGCATATGCAGATCATTGACATGAATAAAGATGGACAACACATCTCAGTACTCCCACTGTACAAAAATTAAGCCAAATAATCCCAAATATGAGTTTACCATCTTTACAATATTTTGCTGCACAATTTAAAGGTGCTGTACAGTAAGTGCCATTCACTTCCACTAGAGGTCTCAGTAGACCACCAGCATCTCAGTAAAGTTGGGGG
>JAJHUR010115277.1:0-35294 GCA_027495735.1 Lutjanus campechanus | reverse complement strand
AAAAACAAAACACTGAGATATTCAACAACATTATTGCTTACTTGACTGCAAAATATAGGGAATGAACTCTGCAGCAACAACTTTTGTAGAGCTCGTAATGGAGCCTATAATGCATTCTCAATTGGTGTTTATGATTTATTATGGTTGCAATAAAACAGCTTTCATCAGCCTTTCTGCTTACCTATGACTGCAAAGGTGCCAAGAAAGGTGCCCACTGCAGATTGAATAGTTGGCATGCCCTGCAGCTGTTTGGCAGCCATTTTGCAGTTCCCTCTGACGTTGCAGGGACACACTGTCACTAACAGGAGAGGAAAACAAAACCAACTCAGAGGTTCAAGCTTTTTAACACCAGAGAAGTTCTGTGTAAACAAGAAATACTACTGACTGAAAGAATTTGTGGTTTTTAGAACTGATGTTTGGCATCTTGTTTATTCAAATCAATTGTAGCTTTAACATTTTTACTCCAACCAGTTTGTAATTAATGGAAGAATCATTTGGGGAGTTCAGATATAAGAATAATTCATATAAACTCAAATTTTACCTGCCTGTACACATGACTGTATTTGTTTATTTATCATGTATGAAAACTGGATTTCATGTAGAAGTTGACCTAAATTAACTACAAAACCTAAGGCAGGGAAAACCAGAGGGCAGGACACACACCCCTTATTCCTTTAACCATATTTATCCTGACCTCTGTCTGACAAGTTCTGTGTTCTGTATATAAGGTGTCAGCAGGCTATGCTGGGCATAATCTTAAGAGAGCTGTGTAATCACAAGGATGGAAAAATCATTTGTAAAGCCGCACTGCATCATTATCAAACAAGAGCAGTGCTAGGACAAGCTGCTACACAGAGGTTAGGATATCTTTATTGATTGTTCCGATGCTCATGTCCCATAACCCCCCTGTGCTCGCTGCAGCTCATCAGCAGGAGAGTCTGCATTACCTGGCAGGTTTATGAAGGTGCTCCTGGGAGGAGAGCTGCTGTCAGAGATGGTGAAGGGCACAGTGTAGACCTCAGGGGCCAGGTATGGTATGTTCAATGACAGGTTGGTGTGAGTATCTGACAATGAACAAAACATTTGCATGTTGGTTAAGAGAATGAAAATAAAATTGATGAAAAGTTTTGTTATAAAATGACATATTAGACATAAGATTTTGTCATTTTGCTTGAATGATGAGGGGACAGTTATAGAGTGCTCCTGCTATTGCAACCAAGACAAATTATTTCTGTTTTAGTTTTGTTTTTAAATCAAATTTTGATTACATTTATTTCTGATCAGTGTTGGGGTTGAGTAAACTACATTTAATTAAACTGATAATTTACCTACATTTTTCAGGAGTTTGCTGCTGTCGTTCAAATATATTCATATCTGCATGTCATATCCAGTAATTAAGATGAATTATTTTTTATTTCATTGTATATGCAGGACTCTGAACAAGTGGGCACTTTTGTTATAATTTCATATCATATGTGTTATAGATAGTTATTATGCCTGCCGGGCGTAAGCTGGGAGGGGATCATGTAATCGCTTTCGTGCGTGCATAAGTGAGCGTTTCTGTGCATGATCACTAGACCTGAAGCTTGTCCACAGCAAATCTCAAATACTACTGGACTGTCTACTGAGTGCACTCTTCTAGTTTTAATTTTATTTATTTATTTATTTATTTATTTTTTACAAAGTAGTTTGAAGTACTTTTTTTTAAGTAGCTTTAGTGAACTAAACTAGATTTCTCCCTCAGGTAGCTTTGCTGTAGCTCAATTCTTCCGGTGTGAAGTACTTGGTAGCTTGCAAAGCTTTCAAAATAGCTTCCTCGACATTGCTTATCATCAAAGCTCATTGTGACAACTTGGCACAATAGAAGCACCCTGAACAAAAGGTCCAAATTCACAACTGCAGTCTGTTTGATGAGGAAAGTGTGTGCACAGTGGTAACAACACAGTTTTCATAATTTCTGCTCATAAAAAATAAAGCATCATTTCCTGTGCAGCACTACAAATGTACTCTAGTACACTTAGAGATCAGGAAAGTCAATTCTGAAAAGATATTAAAACAAGCTAAAGGCTGGGTTATATACTATAAGCACCTTTTCTCCTAACATTCTGGGAAAATATTGCTTCTTTGGGAAAGATTATTGGCTATGCTGTTCATTATGATCCAACATTGAGCCTTTTACATCACACTGTTGAAGGAACTTGATCCAAACACAACAAACAAATTTTTACAACCGGATGCATGATGACTAACAGATAACGCAGATCTGTTGAAAGAAGCAATTATACCATATAAAGCTACACCTCCTGCCCCATACAGTGTGTCAGGAAGTGTTCATTCATGAAAAATAGCGTAAAAGAGTAAAAATAAGAATATTACAAGTTCAAAATTGAAGTTTTTCAGAAATCTATAAAGGAAAGGGACCTGCCAAAGCCAAAAAGTGGAGGAAAATGTGTTAATGCTGCCTGTCACTGTCACTGAAATAAAGAAGAAATGGCTCAATATGAAAATGGCCTCAGAGAAGAAAGTAGTCTGACAGCAATGACTGAAACGGGAGGAGGGGATCAAGGAGAAGTCTCATTCATTAAGAACGATGAAAAATACATGCCATAATGGTTAAGATTATGTTGCAACAGAAGATGTTTCCCTGGCAAGGCTACTTGCATAAACCTGCATGTGAATATACAGCTTGAAAGAAGGTAATTGCCAATTCAAAGCAAATATTAAATTGTCAAGATAATTGTGTAATTTGTGATTGTCAAACAACAGCAGACCAACTGCACATGACTCCTGCGACAGGTCTGGACCACTCGTAAATTGTGCTCGTATGAAAAAACTGGTGAGTGTAGCAAGTTCTCAATCACAGAGAGCACTTAAAAAGCGTGTTCATACGAGTGGTTCTTGAATGAGGCCTATTGTGCGTAACATACCTGCCTTTCCTTTATTTGTTTTTCTATTGGATATGGCTTAAACTATACTTTAGTTTAGTTTATCATTTAGTCCCTCCTCTGACCAAGCAACATATAATCCCTCTATTCTTTTAAATATATATATATGTTTTTCTTTTCTTTTCTTTTTTTGTCTTATCATTTTATTTTTTACCTTGTGTAGGTATCTAACTTGGTATTTCAGTAAAATATGCTTTATATAATTTCTTCTTAGTTTATAGGTAGTTTCTACTACCAAAGGAACAAAAATCAAGCAAATGCATCTATACAACTGCATAACTACACAACCCAGAGAATGAGAGAGACTGATCTGTGTATGGGTGGAGGTCTTGAGTGTGTGACTCTTTATCTTATCTCTGTAAATCAGTCTGAAATACACGCCTGGCTGCATGACGTAAAAGCCCTGTGCTGTAAAGAGAGGTGTGTTATCAAGCCGTTTGAACCCTTATCTGAGGGTCTTAACCTGCACGCCTGCACCACACCATCAATCCCCCTCATGCTGCATTTGTCAGTCAGCGACACACGAGCTGTGCAGCACTTAATGTATTTCATCCTCTATCTGCACTGATGTGACATTTTCACAGGTTGGATCTGTGACCACCTGCCTTGCCAGAACTATTTTTATGAAGTCTTTTTACATGGCAGTGCTATTAAATGCTTTACAGGAGGACTGATGTATCACATTTCTGTCCTAACTGCTGTGAACAAAGTGGACGGCAAAGTGTGCGCCTCATTAACCAAATTTCTGCACTGAAAGGAGCTGTCAGTTATTTGAACATGGTACATTTGAGAGTCTCTGAAAGACTTGAGATGAATAGCACACACACACACACACACACACACACACATGCACACACACAGGTGTTCCTTCTTTTCATGAAAGGTTGTGGTTATGTCACGCAGACTGTGCAACTCTACAGCAGACATTATACCACAAGCACACATTATGGGTACGACCATTACTTGCTGCGACCAGGTGCAAAGCATTCTGGGAGATTCCTTTTTTTAGCCTCCATTAGCTGGCAGGAACCCAGCAGTGACGCCAAAGAAATTACACAGAAGATATAATTACAGCTGGGCTCAATCAATACCAACAGGAACAGGGGAGTGAAAGAGGGAGATAAAAAAAAAACCTGAGAGGGAAGTGGTTGAACTCTTTGAATGACTAAATGACAGACGTCATAGCAGTAAATTGTTTGGATTAAATGAGCCCAACACTAGCAGTTTACAACTGCAAAAATAGGATAATTACATTATACCTCCCATCGCAGATAGGACTGAAGAAATTATGCAGGAGGAAAATAGAACAGGGCAATTTGCACATCCTTGGGCGAGATTGCTTTCTTTCTGTGACTGTCTGTACTTATGGATGGCATGTCGCCATTGAATTCATACAAGTCAAAACATTAAGGAGACTGTGGCTAACTCACTGTCCACTGGCTGTGCTTAAAAATCCATTTACCGTTAAAGTCACATTGGACGTCCTTGTGCCTGGATGACATCAACCTGTCCTCTCCCTTAAATTAACTTCCCTACTCTCTACATTATTCAAAAGCCGGCTGATTCTTTGCATAGTGGACGTGACAGTTTACTTGGGCCACACTAGAAGAGACAACGTTCACATAACCACCCGAATCAATCTCAGACTACAGGACAATGTCTAAATTTTTAATCATATTCATGTTGAGCTGACTTTTCATTGACTGTATTTGAGTATGTTTGATTTTTCTTTTATGTAACCATATTTCAGGATGTATTGTTGAATTTTTATGTGATCTGTGAAAAGGAGAAAAGCCATCTTGATGTTATCTTATTATTAAGAGTAAATGTTAGGTAATATAAGATTTTGTGCATAGGAAGTTTGTGTTATGGTGTATTAATCTGTTTTGTAAAGTCGGTATTGGAAAATACACACTGAAATGAACAAAACTACACTAAACTTGTCCATATTAAAGCAATAAAAAAGTATGATATGGTAGCTGTGATGGCTCTATCATGTGGCTTTAATGAGAGATAACCCTGGTCATTTGTCAGCACAACTTGCTGTGTTCTGGCAGATAACTACATCCAATTATCAGCACTGTGACTGGCTTCAAAAACATATTGTCACACAGAGTCAGTAAAGTTATCAGGAAGCTCAGGAAAGCATCGGGAATCTGGGTAAATGATGTTGGTGCTCGGTCCTGGTGCGGCTGTGCTCACTGGGAGGTTGCTGTGCGTCTTTCCATTGCCTGCTAACGGCAGCTAAATTAGCAGAAATTCTGACCCAGAATTGAAGCTGAGCAGCCAAAGGACATCAGAGCATTTTCCCCATACAACATCATCCAGTTTCACCCAAATCAGTGAATAGAGTCATTACTTTGTGTTTCTGAACATTTTGCACAAGTTAAAAAGTTGTGTTTCTGTAAAGTAACATTAATCATTTACTGATCATTTACTAATGAACCTTACATAAGCTCTCCACAGCTAAAAGTTGAAGGTTGATTGACTGGTGAATGTCAGTATATTATTGCTTGAAATTGGTAAGCACTCATCACATTTCATTTTACAAGGAGAAAAAAGTTAAAGGATCCGATTTTCCATGATCTTCATATAAAAAATAGAAATAAATTGATTTTTTGTGGGGGTTTTTTGGCACATATTGCTAAATAAGTGCAGAATATCACTGGGGATGTGATCTTTTCATTTCATCTTAACTTTAAAATAGCTTCTAACAATAGGCCATACTTCACTGTCCTGTCTTTTCACCATGAATCATAAGACTAATACTGAATGATGCAGGTCGACCGAATTCACCTAGTCTGCTTTCACCTCACCATTAATAGGCGTTAGCTTCCAGTTACGTCGGACTGTGGCATCACTGCGCAGGGAGAAGTTGAGTCGTCCTCCATGCTGTGGCCCATCACTGTCCCGTGAGGCCAGCACCAGAGCTTGGTCCTCCCAGCGAGGCGTACACAGGTACTTCCAGGAGTAGTCTCCAACCAGCACCGGACTGTTGTCATTCACATCCAGGATTTGGACAGTGACCAGGGTGGATGCAGATAAGGAAGAGTTTCCTAAGAGGAGCGCAAGAGACAAATACAAAAATAGATGGGATGCTGCAGATTCATTATAACCTACATCTAAATGTTGTTTTTTTTATTCTCTTGCACTCTACTGAAACGTTGTCTCTTTGTCTAAATCTGAATTCTTAAGACTTCTTTTTTGCCTGTGTAGATGTGCATAGACTTACAGTCTGTGTATAAGTGCAGGTAAGGGCGCCTTTATATGTCGGTGTTCAATGTCTCAATTTACAGTATAGCATTTGGAGTTGCATTAAGGTTACTCGGTATAAAGAAAAATAAAATAATTTGTCACTTTGAAGAGCATATATATAGTAATCTGCATATTACTTTATTTTTAGTCTTCATGAAATAATGAAAGCAATCTTACGTCCATCCACTGCAATGACCTCCATGGTGTACGTGCTGTTCTCCTCTCTGTCCAAGGCTTGCACAGTCTTTAGTTCACCAGAATATTTACCTATTGAAAAATATTTCTTGGTGTCTCCTTGAAGAGAGTATCTGCACAAGAAAACACATGCAACACTGTAAAGTTGGCATGACAATTCTTTAAGTAGACAGTAATTCCTACAGCATTCATCAGTTCTTAGGCTTACCTGATTGGGTGAGAATCAGGGTCGTAACCTCGGATGGTGGCGATGACCCGTCCTGGTTCCTCGCCCTCCCTGACAGTCACCTCATAGTGACTCTGAGACAGGATTGGACCTTCATTCACATCATCGACATAGATGGAGACTGTTGCTGTGGACGCAGGTCCATATCGACCACGGACCAGAGCCACTGGGTTTTGAGCGCTGAGCACCAGGATGTACTCACTCTCACGCTCAAAGTCCAAGACCTGTGAAAACATGCATACACACAGACACCTGAGCAATGTAGCAAATGGGTCAGCTGTTCCCCAAGAAGGAGGGAAGGAAGGAAACTTTGAGCTCCAACAAGGCAGAAAACAAAAATCACAAAATAAAACAAAACGTTCCACAATCTAACATCTGTACACACATGATAGACGGTGAATTAACAGTGTTATGAGTTGTTGTTTAATTTGACATGTATCTGATCTACTAACCAGAAAGTATTTTAGTGACAAATATTTATTTTTGAAATGATGTATCTCTCATTCCCAGGGTTTTCTTCCACTAAAATAGCGCAGCAGACGAATTTTTTAAAGTATGTTTGGTGTAATGTTTCCCCTGGAGAGAGCAGATTTTGTCATGACTGCAGAAATGATACAGATGTTGAATGCTGTTAGTTATTGGTTTGATTAGTGGTATGATAATGTGTGTATTGATTACTGATGGTGGCTGAAAATAATAATTATCATCTAATGGTACTTATGGTTACTAATAGCAGTATGCAGTAAATTATTTCTCTTTGTGAATGAATTTTATATATATAATAGAACAATATAACCTGAGCTTTATAGTGAAGGGGCTGTTTTATTGGTTGATTGGAGGTTGTATACAGTAGGAAATGGCATTTTCACTTTCAAGCACTTAGAGGGATAAAAAATACTAAAAATACTAAAAAATACTGGAGACATGTCAACAATGTGAACATCCTTCAGGATCTCAAGGCACAGCCAGAGTGAGGAGAGTGTCCGGTCTGGGAATCTCATAAATGCTTGTTTGCTTTTTGCAGATGATGTGGTTCTGTTGGCCTCAACAGGCCGCACTGGGGCAGTTTGCATGAACTGGGGCGATTTGCACCCATGTTTGCAGCAGCAGCTGCTGCAGCTGGAAAGAGAGGCAACACCTCCAGGCCTGAGGCCATGGTTGTCTACCAGAAAACTGTTGATTTCTTCCTCTTGTTGGGAAGGAGTTTAAGTATATTGAGGTCTTGTTGACGAGTGACAGTAAAATGGAGTGCAAGATCAACAGGCAGATTGGTGCAGCATCAGCAATAATGTGGGCGTTGTACCGGATCGTCATGGTGAAGGGGGAGCTAAGCCAGAAAGCAAAGCTTTCTATTTACCAGTTGATCTTCGTTCCAACCCTCACTTATGGCCATGAGCTTTGGGCAGTGACTGAAAGAATGAGAGCGTGAAATAAGTTTCCTTCGTAGGGTGGCTGGGCTCAGTCTTAGAGACAGGCCGAGGAGCCCAACATTCAGAGGAAGCTCGAAGTAGAAATGTTGCTTCATCTGATTAGTATACCTCCTGGGTGCCTCTCTTTGGGAGGTTTTCCGGGAATGTCCAACTGGGAGGAGACCCCGGGGTAGACCCGGAACTCGCTGGACGAACAACACATCCCATCTGGCCTGGGAATGCCTTGGGATCCCCCAAGAGGCGCTGGAAAGCATGGCTGAGGAGAGAGATGTCTGAAATACCCTGCTTAACCTGCTGCCACCATGACTCAACACCGGATAAGCAGAAGAAAATGGGTGGATGGACATACTTCAGTGTTTGCAGAGCTTTGTCAAACTTTTGGATGTTGTATTGCAAATGCACATTTTTTCAATGCATAAAACCAGGCTTTCTACATTACTAGATATGAGATATGTGGGAAATTGCATTTTTTGATTTTGGGGAACTGGTCCTTAATTAAATTCTTGATATATCTCCCCAAGGCACAAAGAAATCATCATTATTTAAAAATAATAGAACTGCTCAGAGTTAGAGCAACTGAAATAAATGTAATGGAAGTAGTTGAATTTTTATGGATTCAAGAACAGTTTATAGACCAAAAATGATTGGGTAGAAGCTTTTCCTGGACTGAAAAAGCACAACAACACACTCAAAAAGCGCTCTCTTTCGAAACAATTAAAATGCCTTTATTGTCACTCAACTGTCATGTTGGACCTTAAAACAAAGTGCATTGTGTTTCAGCATGAAGCCTTCACTGGGGAGTCAAAAAGACGTGTCTGGGTTTGTTTAAAGGTTCAACATGACCGTGCTGTGACAATAAAGACATTTTAACTGTTTTAAAAGACAGTGCTTTGGAGTTTTTGTGTTTTTATGTGTAGATGTTTTAGAGGCACAAAGTGTAAAACACCCACATGTTTGAGAAAAACAGCATGTTGTCTCCAGCAGCAGGAGAGGGACACAGCACAGTCCCCTGTGTCCGGTCCCTTTATCTTACTCCCAAGGAAACTAGATTTACTGGCAGAGTTTTTGTGTATTTCCAATATGAACCAGACACTGGTCACAGGGAGATGAGCCAATTGATTCACTGTGTCACTAATGAAACATTTTCCATGATGATGCACTGAGAGCAACTGCTCTGTGACAATGCAATAAATTCCACTGTGTGAGCCGGATGTGTTAGGCAGCTTTTTATGACCCTAGAAAAGGCATGAAATTATGTTGACACTGTGCAGTACTCATTATGTTAATTATTTTTTGTAAAAGCGTGTAAAAATCACATTTCAACAAATAAATCTATCAATGAACACTTTTAGTTCTGCTCTAGGATATGGAGCAGGATCTATATTTAGGCTCAAAATTTTGCAGCAAAATTGAGAGTAGCAGATTTTAAGTGATAGGATTACTATAATCTGGACTCTAAAAATAGTAACTGTGACCTGTTGACTTTGTTTAAAGGATTAAAAACGTAGTTTCACAGCGGAGGTATGAAACGATTAGCTGCCGTTATGATTGTGTTTACAGTGATTTGAATACTTGTCACAGATTTAAAGATTTCACAGATTTTAGAGGCAAAATAATCCAACTGAAGGTAAAAGGATCGTATTATTTCACTTTAATCTCTAATTTATTTATATATTTTAATGCAGTCTTCAGAATCCTGCCCTGAACTTGTATGTGCTGTCAGATTTTACCGTTAAACGTGTTCTGTTTGGCCATGACACGAGGCATTATTAAACCAGCGATGTCTGACATCATGCTGCTCAGGCTGAGTGCGTCTTTGTTGCCAGGGAGAAGAAACGCAGACCTTGGAGGGTGCATGAGTACTGCTGCTGACTGGAAGTGACGCATCAAACTACTCCGTGTGCTATCAGCGAACGTGTTCGTGTGCATGGACTCTCTCTAAGCTATAGTCACATGAAGCATTATTATATGTTACTCAGTCTTCACATGATGATAGCATTTTTGATTTATTCTGGATATACTTATTATTATGGAATTATACTGGATACATGTACCATACACTATATTATATTATATGAAATAGGCATCACAAGTCACATGACAAGTTATTATCAATCTTCCCTCACCTTTACTGTTAATACCAAATATTTAAAGATAAAATGGGCATCTAAAACAACAACCATTTTCTGAAGTAGGTGTAGTGGAAACAAGCTGTGGACACAATACTGACATATATCATCACCTTTTAAGTTGATGGAGCAAACTAGTTAGCAAACAGTTGCTTATTTACATATCCAGCAGATGTGGAGCTTCATTAGCATTAACTTGGAGTCGTGTTCTGGCCACCTGATGAATCTAAGTCCAATATTCATTCTCTTTTAGCTCCGATTTTGGTCTCCCCCATCTTCTGGGGGAAATATCTGGCAATTTAACAGCTAAATGCTCTTCTATGTTCACCAGGTAGTCGCTAACTTTTGAATGTTTGAATAAGTATGAAATGGCATCATAGCCTTTGCAATGTCAGTGTTTTCACTGTTGCCAAACAAACCCATGTTGCTGCTGTGCCTGCGTCTAAGAGACTGTTCCTAACTTTGGTTGATGCTAGACGGTATTTACCATAAATTTTTCAAAGCACAGTAATCAAACACATTTATTGTGATAATTAAAACTTGAAACAATAAAACAAATCATCAGGACTTTTATTGCAGTTTAATGTGACACCAATTACTCGTTCATCCCTACTAATGATACTGAATAATCCTATTTTTAGATATATTAATTTAAAAAAATTAACGTCTCCAGTCCTGCCATCGTTGTCTGCAGTGGGCGTATTCAGGGCAATTAAAAATGCAAACTCAATAAACCATTTTGTTTGTTGAATCTGTGCTTAGCTGTGTTCTTACAAATCACAAGCTGTCTTGTGCTTCAGGCTCGACGTTATAAAGACAACTATTCTGTTTCTTCACTCAATCCATTACTACTACTTTACTCATATGTATTATTATTATATATTACAGCTTTAAAGCCTTCATCTGAGTCCAAATTAAGTATAAAACAATGTTTTTATGACATAGATTTGTTATTCACAAATCTCTTTGTAATAAACATCCCATTCATGTGATTAAAGCCTTGCCATTAAAGTTACACCATTCATCAGTCTCATATGATTCAACAAGATTAGCATTTTAAATTGATGACTCACACATTCAGTTAGCAACAGATGAAGATGTGTTATGGATTTATTTGCTGATAACTGTGAATTAATTAATGGTAAATATTACAGTAACATGATCAATTGAACTGTTACAATGAGTTCCAATTCACGTTTCCTTTAACAAAATGCTTTCACATTTTATGTCATGTCCAACATCTCCTGCTTTCTTCATCCTGATTAGATTCCCCTCACTTCCCCTGGTTCATTATACTTTTACCTCAATCGGCAGCCTCTAGCCTGTGTGGTAAACTGCCATTAGTGTCTGCTCACACAATCTAATTATTCACTTGGGCCGTGAGCACTGTGTAATTTCTAATAATGAAATGTGTCTGCCTTCTGGCGCTGACCTCACACTGTAACACGATGAATTAAAGGATTTGCTCAAGTGCATTTTAATCCACTGCGGGTTTTACTTGTGAAGGATTTAAGCTTTACTTTTACTAAAGTATAAACTAAATAAACAACAGCATCCCTTCTAGTGATACAAAGTTAGTTACAGCGATATCTCACAAGGTCAACACGAGAGCTCTCAAAACAGCTGCTCAAGAGGCAGAGAGGAATTTAATCTGTATAACATCATTTCTAAAAAACAGAAGTCCTTGTGTGTTAATCTCAAATAATACAAAATCCATTTTTAGCTTTTCGACGTCTCCTGCTTTATCTCAGCGGAGCATGTGCAACTCATAGTTCAATCACAGTCATCAACTCCCACAGAGAGATTGAAAATAATAGACTGTCTCCTGGCTGGCCCACTTAACAGAGAGCACGCCATTAGAGAATGCACACACACGCACACACACACTCACGGATAGATAGACACACACTCATTCCCCTACGCATCCCTAAAACACCCTGCTGGATTATAGGAGGCAGGCGAAGGGTGATGCGCCCCGGGGACAGCAGAGATTATTGGGCAAAAACATTCCATTGTCATCTGGACTCTTTTTTTGTTTGAGGCATGTGGGACTGAAGTATTGACGTATTGGAATATTCTTTTCCAACCTTTCTGTCAGCGCCTCACATGTTCACATTGTGATATTAAAATTGTGTCCTCATAAAATGACTTGAGTTACATGTGACTACTGTTTTGATCTCTCAGTGCTGCACAGACACCAGGGACAGATACAAGCCATCATGCTAAAAATTGTCCTTGACATTAATATTTATGCTCCTGAGAGGAGAAAAGTGTTTGTACTGTCTCATACCCTCAACCGGATAAAGAAAACAATTAACATGTTAGTTTACTTTGGACTTGATGGGAATTTTCTCATCTGAATCTAGTCAATAAGAAAAAGATGGTCAAATGTGCGTGTACAGAGAGGGGATGCACCGAAATCTGAATACGTTATTCGTGAGAGCACAAATAATGTGATGGAAACAGACATTTCTTCTACCTGAAGTTGCTCATTATGCAGCATCAGAATGCAGAATGCAGCATCATTGCACTGTTTAGTTAAATATAAAAATAAAAAAGAAGAATCGATGAAAAGCACACTATGAAGACCTTTGAAATATATTTCATTGTTAATTATATACCGATTTTAAATCATTTTGATGCTTTGAAGGCACAACAAATGCACTGCTAATGAATATTGGATTAGAAAATAAAAGATTTCCCCAATTTAACATGACTTCGGGTATAAACCATGCCCACTCCTGGTCTTCTATATGAATACAGATACAGAGACTGAGACAGATCATTTTGTTGGTTGAACAGATACAGAAACAGATAATGGCATCTCTGCACCTCCAGTACAGATGTTACAGGATGATTTGTGTTGCTTACCTTTGAAAGGACGAGTGAGACCTCGTTGGTCTGCTTGTCTGTCACTAAAGTGAAGACTTCCTCCTCGTTTCCAGACTCTAAGCGGTAGTCCACTTGCCAGCTGTCTCCTCCTCGAACATCTGCATCTCCTGCCAGAACAGCTGTTACTGTGGTGCCCACTGGAGCGTTCTCCGGGATGTGAAAGGGCCCGTACTGATGGGGAAGAGACGGAAAATTAATGATTATCATCTAACAGAAACCATTTATTTGTTGACAAGAACTGCTCCTTAAAAATGCACTTAAGTTTGCACATGTGTAGTAATAAATCATGATTAGCTATTAGCTTATACATTTCAGCTCACATCAAGTCCTACTGACAGAAAAAAGAGGGAAAAAAATGTCATTATAGCTGCAACTAACAGTTATTTTCATTATCAAGTAATCTGTTGACAATATTCTCAATTAATCTCTCCATTTCATTATCAAGCCAATAAAAACAATGTTGCATTGAGTGATCTTTGCTGTATAATCTATCATACTCATTTCTTCATAAAACATTACTTTATTGTTTGATTGATTGATCACTACTGGATTTTGGGCCCAGTATTAATGCTAATATTTTCAACTGAAAACCCTAAGCCTGATAGTAGAATATCAGTAACATTCTTCTCTAATTTATAAAAACAGTGTTGTTGGCAAGGATTTGCAAAATGTAGTCAAAGAGTTGTTCCAGAGATCTATACTGGAGGCAGGATCATTTACAGTTGAACAATAAAGATATTATTCTCAACTGACTGACTCTGCATTAACTGCTGCATTAAATATTAAATAATACAATTAAATATTTGTTTCAATAACAAGCTAGCGTCAGTTTTGCCAGAGACATGTTGATGTTGCAGTTTTGTTAAAAAACAAAAACAGTTGTCAATTCAGCTCAGTCTTGTCGTGATGGCATGTGACAGTATGTAAATATACGTTTTGCCCCCTCTTCCCCTCCCGCTGTGAGCTAACCTTTATTCACACACCTCCGTGTGTTTGGACAGCCGTTTAATCTGCCACTCACTGATGTCCTCTAGTGAAGCAGCCATGCCTCTGATCTGGCTGCCCCATCCACAGGGTCGCTGAACCCAGCCCTGTCACCACTCACCTCCCACATCACCCCCTATAGCGCTGCCTTCACATCGCCATGGAAAAAGCTGCACTACTCAGGCGTGACCTGCTCAAGAGCATTTTCCACCTCTGTGTTTGTGTGTGTGCGTGTGTGTGTGTGTGTGTGTGTGTGTGTGTGTGTGTGGTGGCCATTATCTGCACACATTACTGTGTTTTTTTAACAGCTTGAAAATTAGTATTCAGTAAAGCTTGAAACACACAAAGAGCCAATTGGGCAGAGAAAGGACATGAAGAACGCCAAGACTACAGATGTTAAATAAAAAAAATACACTGTACAATCTTTTAGTAATTCTGTGTTCAACAATACTGTCTGATGTTCTTCATGCCAAAGCTCTACAGCCAAGTTCCACTGTTAAATTCAAAGACGGTACCTCCTCTCTCTGCTCAAAATAAAATGTTCCTTCACAGCTCACAATGTCCGCGCAGTTGTTAAGTGTCACTATGGTCTGACAGAGAGAACAGCCAGAGACTGATTCCCCATTATCACAGTGTGATGGCTCTCCCACGTAACTCCCTCCAACCCTCGTGGCTTTTCTCTCCTCTGTCATGCAGCACATGTGGGTGAAAAGTGAGGGGATTTTCTGTAACTGCCTATCTTTAGCCTATTTCATACCAGCACCTACGCTAAAATGAGGGAAACCACCATCCCATTTCGTGATGGGCCTGTAACTGTGGCATTTCCAAGGCATTTCTCATCTGGATCTCTAAAAGATAAAAACAGATACTGGAGGTCTCAAAGGTGTTTTATTATTGAAAAAATGGATGGTCTTTCATGCTTTTAGGTTGTAAGAAGTCCCCTTTACAAATATATATTACATCGTATGAGTGGTTTGAAAAATAATGCTCTGTAAATGGAAAACAAAACACTGTACAGCAGTTTAACCAGACTGACAACTGAAAGGCTGGAATTTTGGAATCGAAATCTCTGCAGATTCCTGTTCAAATAATAGGAAACAGGTTCATGTTCCAGTGTTAAATGCACAATAATGGGTATAACAAGCTGGCATCAACGGGTGTATTGCTTTAGCAAAGCTATTCTTAAACCTTCAAAGATAGAAATAGAAAGTTGCCTGAAGAGGTACAGGACTGTCAAAAATGTTGAAAACACGGATATAAGGTCACAGAAAACAAATTCAAAACCCAAATGATTAGGAGGTAAATGGTAACAACAGTATTCTCTCCAGTCAGATGGATGTTTGAATCATTTAATTTCTTTTCTTTTGGGGTTAAACCTATTTCAGATGTAATTAATATATTTGGGGCTTGAATTATACTGTTTTTATCTGTTGAATTAGTCTATTTTAAACTATGAACAATACAGTATGTCAGGTGATTCCAAACTTTTGGTAGTACAGACAAATAATGAAAGTAAATAATTGTTGGATTTACAAAATTTGCCATCTTTTTTTGCTTGGGTTTAGCACATTTTATGCCTTTAATAGACAACTGAAAGCAGTGAGACCACCCAGGAGACCATCCCAGGCCCCCTGGGTACTCTACGATTACTTTAAGTTCCCCCTCCACTCAAAAATATGTTTTTCTTCTTGTTCTTACAGTTCAGTGTTTGAGCATCACTCTAAAGAATGATGTTTGCGCAGAGTTTGGTACTACAAGGCTGTTTTCACATCCATCTGCTGAAAGTGGAACGTCATATGATTTGTGACATCACAAATAGTTTAGAAGCCAATCCTGGCCCAACATTCAACTTGCGCAAGTGTCACATGGAAACTTGAAGCCTCCACTGTGCATACAGAGAGAAAGGACTTCACTTCTGTTGTCCAGTAGTTCATCTTATATTCATAGATTCTGCATTTTTTATGAAGGAGTAGATGTCATTTGAAACATTTGGAACATGGAAGAAATTCAGCTAATTTAAGATTTATATCTGCAATATACCTTTTATAAAGCATGTAAATGTGTATATTATTTTATTCATGAGAGGAAAAAATGAGAGCCTTTGAATTCTGCCACTTATTTTGTCTCATTTATGAAGAAGGCTATTTAAGTATTTAAAATGTGTGTTTTCATTAACATGCATCAAGATGGTATAAGCTGATGCGGAACAATCAGTAAAAAATGGTCAGGAATGTTCATGTACGCACAAATTAAATCTTCCCAGGATTTATTGATATTGTGAATTGGGTCACAGTGTTTGGTCATTTTTAAGAAGTGGGTCCCAATAAAAAAAAAGTTTGGAAAACACGATGTTAAAACGTGTCTGGAGTGTACAGACTCCTCCCCAGCTCACGTAGGCTTCAAAGGTGGCCATACACAAGCAGTGGAGAAATTTCTGTAACTTCTGTGACTTCTTTTCGCTTAGAAGCTTCTGTAGATGTTTTGATTTTTTCTTTCCTTTCGTCTGCTGTGAACACCAGAGTTAAATGAATACACTCTAACCACAGCTCATGAAAAAAATGAAAGTGTGTGTTTGAAATAACTTTGCTGGAGTCACTTGAAGTGCACTCACGCGTAGATTCATACCAGTAAAAAATAAAGAACCAGCTGACCATTTCTGTGGGACTGTAAAACCTTTGACGTCATTGTTTCTTACAACACTTCTAACACATTAATACATCAGTGTGTAGTCATGATCTAGATTTGACTATAAATAAATGAGTGGAAACTACTTTCTAAAGAAAGCCTTATCAGATTAAACTCTAAAAACACAGTCCACTTAGAGTACAAAGAACTGAATAAAACTCCTCCAGTAACATGGTGCCATCGCTATAAGCCTGAGATTAGAGGGCATATCTAGTTCCCCGCCAGGAAAATTAGATCAGTGACCTGCTGAGCGGATTCACAGTCCGCAGTCCAATAGCCACTGACGATGGCCCGTGAGGTTTGGCCGGCCTTTTTTTCCAATGGTATTGTTTATCATGTCCGTGTGAGTGTGTCAGTTTGAACATGTGCTCTCGTACCTCATGTTGGGAGAAGACTGGTGGGTTGTTGTTCTCATCCTGCACCGTCACGACCACAGTGCAGGAGCTGTTCAGACCTGCCAGGGACATCATCACAGCTTCTGTTAGTGACTCAGGGTCAGACCGTCGCACAAATAATGTATGCTGAGGGAACGACAAGTACCTCATCTTGCACCTCATCACAACCTGATCCATGAGTCACCGCAGACCACCTCATCTGTCACCCCCAGGGGATAGCATACATATGCTCCCCTTGGCGCTATTGTGGCAGCGAAGCTACTGACGCACTAGTTAGCTCACAAATCTAATATGTCATCATGCTACAACCTGGCACAGCTTTATAATTGCTTTTTTTTTCTCTTACTCTCCTCTTTATTGGCACCTTAAACATAATGTCCTTGCAGTTTCATTGCCACCTTTTTCTTCATTATGACTAACACTGTGATTGGACATGTAGTCTACGCCATCACCAGTTAAATAACAGGGATCAGGATGGGAAACCTGGCTCTGTAAAATCTATTTTAGCAATCCACTATTTTTATACTGGAATACTTAAATTAGTTTTCTTCCACAAATTAGACTTTAACAAAAGTGACTCATGAGAGCCAAAGCACAGCTACTATATGTGTGGACAAAAAGTGTCTGTATCTGTCTACATAATGAAAGCACAGTGGGAGGAAGGAGGAGAAATAAGTGAATACAAATAAGCTTTCAACCTTTTTTGTTTGTGTACAAAGATATCCTCTAACTCGAATGTTTTCAGAGTGGGAGGTGGGCCTTCCCAGGGGGGCTCCAAACAGTTTCAGAGGAGGCTCATACAATCAAAGTGAAAAATATTAAGCTATTACATTAGTTATCAAAAGGAGATCACATAGAATTGCCTAAATGTGTGTGATCTGGTTAAAGAGATTGGGGAATTTGACTGTTTTTCCCACATTCCCACAGTCAGAAACTAATTGGGCAGAACTTTTGGTGCAGTCTGAAGTTATGTTAAACAGAAACATTAGACCATCTCGACTCAAGGCTGGATATCTATTAAAACATGATGACACCAGTACCCTTAAAGAGATATAGATACTGAGACAGTACGTCATACCGTTTTTGTTTTACTTTAATACTTTTGAACATTTTGAGCACACTGAACTGCCAACTCCATCAAATACGCCACACTTAACTTCACCATCAGCTTTGTATGAGGGGGCCCACAGTCTCAGATTTGGAAAACCCCTGCTCTAACTGAAGCATTTTTTCTTAAATGAAATTACTTTCAAAATCTGTCATAAAAATCATATAAAGAAACAATAAAATGAAATCATTTTTCTTGCTAATTTTTCCAGGAAACAAAGTGCAGATATACTATGATCTATTTATGTATTTATTTTTATTATCAATCGTTGTGTATGTGTGTTTCAGAATGGCGTGTGTTTTTACTTAGAAGTCCACTGACTTTTACTTCCTAGAAATCAATAAAAATAACACTGGCTTCCAGTCATTTGATGAAATTATCTTTATATTTAATATTTTCTTCCTCCAAGCATAATATTACTTCAGCAACGGGAAATACCAACATCAGTACTTTATGTTCCTTAAAGAAGCCAGTCACAGTAAAAATAGTATCTATGCTTTTTTGTGAGACTAAGTGAGGTTGAAAAAGAAAAACATCACAGTAACACAACAACACAGTACACAAAGGAATGAGTGGGGAATCAGTCATCATCATATAATTAATAATGGTAAGTTACTAGAGAACAGACTGGGAGATACAGTAACACTATATTTAAAGGGTGTGCATTACACTGTCATTACACTGTCATAACCATGTCATGATACCTGTCATGAACACCATAAACATTATAGATGTTTATAACTGTTATCATTAAGTGACATTTGGTCAATTTTGTCATTTTTCATTTGAAGTTGACATTTTTTGAGATGTCTTATGTAGCTTAGACAACATAACCTGTCAGTGTCTTTGTCATGACAAGCTGACGTTATCAAACTTTAATTTAAAGTCCAAAATGTACCACTTTACTTGAGGTCAAAGAAAATATTCATGGCTTATAATGGCCTCATCAATCGCCAGTGTTGAAACCAACCACATGCAGCAGTATGACGTCATATTAAACTTGTCATATCAAGTTGTCATAACAAAGATCTCAAACAATGTCAACTTTACATTAAAAATGCTAACTGAACTCACCGAATGACATTTAATGACAATAGACTTAAACATCCATAGACTCCTTCATGTTCATGACAGATGTTATGACATAGTTATGACAGTGAAATAACAATCTTATGCATGTTCTGTCAAGTAAAGTGTTATCTGAGATACTATACTAATGAATCATTATTAGTTCATAAATATCTGTGTATTAACATAATGACCACTCTCTTCATGAGTCATTCCTGATTAACTACGAACCAGCTGCTGATTCATTAATTACTAATTACTTAATACTGTTTTTGGATTGAGTAGATAATAAGTAGTCCTTCGTTATTTCATGATAAGGGATACTTAGTAACTATTCAATATCTTGTAGCATTTTACCTGAATTAATTATCATGTTTTTCCTGAATCCTGATTCATTCCTCATTTGTTCCTTAACTATATCATTTTTGTGTAACGTACTGTAGTGAGTGTTACCAAAATAAAAGTATGATTGAAGCAGTGCAGTGACCCAAACTCACCTTTAGCATCCTCAGCAGTGATGGTGAGAGTGTACTGAGGAGCTGTACCCTCCATGCTGTCTGCTTGGACTGAGATGACCCCTGAGTCACGGTCCACTCTGAACAGGGCACGAGGACTCTCTGGAATTTGTCCGACTAAGCGGTAGAAGATCCGCACGTTGTCCGTCTTGGGATCATCGTTATCGGCTGCCTGCACCGTCAGG
This sequence comes from Lutjanus campechanus, assembly GCA_027495735.1. NCBI lineage: Eukaryota > Metazoa > Chordata > Actinopteri > Lutjaniformes > Lutjanidae > Lutjanus > Lutjanus campechanus. Next base: position 15,282 of record JAJHUR010115277.1, on the reverse strand, counting down.
ATTTCTGTCCCTGGGGAAAGATACAACAGTAAAGAATAGTAAAGGCTCAAAGATACAATCTGACATGAAGGTTTTTAAAAATGTTAATTTGACTGTTTTTATATAACATTTGCTTTTTAATTTTGTAAGACTGGGTTGCACCAACTAAGATTAATTTAATCCAAGATTAGTTCTAATCAGAGTTCAGCAAAACTTGGTTTAAAATTAGAAAAAAATTGTGATTTAAAATAAAGCCTAGCACTGTAGCAGAATTAAAAACTAATGTCTGTTTAGTAAATCCAAGTGTACTGATGTAAATCAAAATTATAGGGAAATGATAAATAGCTAGCTGAAAAGTTAGTTTGCCTAATTAATTATTATTAACTTCTCCTCCTTTGAGGAAAACTTTAATGGAGCAATGTAGCTAAATAATTAAAAACCTACAAAACAGACAACAGCACATAAAACTGGGTTGAGTCAGGCCCTTAACTTTCCTTGAGGAACTTGATTATTTTGCTCAGTCCATCTTAAGAAAGCAGCCATTTTAAAAGTTAAACCCCCTTAAATGTAGGTTTAAAGTTAATTCTGGATCACATTTTAAACTTCAAAGTTTTGGTACCAGACTAATCTGATTTAATCCTTCTTCAGTTCAAACTAGATTAAAAGTTTGGTGCAACAAATTCTAAAGTTAAACCATGATTTAATCTGGTTTAAAACTTAAACTTCTTTGTTAAAGAAGTTCCACTATGATTACAAGACTCAAACATTCAGTGATTACTACACACTTAAGATGGATTTTCCAGGTTTTTGTAACACACCAAAGAAACTGGAAATGTTTTTCTTTCTGCAATAAGTTACAGTAACATAGCACACCGAATGGGAAGAAGGGGGAGGAAAGATTAAACAATAGCTCTCTCATTTAATCCTCACTCAGTGATCCCATTTAGATTAACAGATTGTCCCCTCTAATTCACTTCCCAGAATCAACCGTTTTGAAGCATCAACAAAAAAGCTTTTATGCCGTGTCACAACACAACATGTGGTTTTTATGAGTACGGGTAGAAGTGAGGGTACTTTCCCTCTCGTGTCCTGGCAAACATCCCAATCTGCTTTCACAAAAGGTATCTGGCACTCACAGCCCTGTCATCACAGCAACATCCCTTCCAGCTAGAGTTTCCTCTACCTTGTTGTTAAACAATATTCCCATTATAGGATGTAACAGAGGATTATTCATAGGTCTCACTGTGTTGTTTTATGATAATCCCTAACTTCTCCAGTAATTACAAATAAAAAAAAGGGTATTTAAACTGTGCATTACTCGCATTTTGAGTATATACTGTACACTATCCATACTAGTATTTTTATGGATTTTAACTTAAACACCTCTGTGGTGCAATAAAACAATATTCTGCTGTAAAGTGATTTGTCAGGGAAGTTGGGTACTCCACCCACAGAGTTTACGGAGTATATGAAACATTTCAGCGGCTTATTAGTTGAGCTTCAACAATTTAACTCATATTCAATATTCATTGGCAATACAGTTGTTGTACCTACAAAGCATCAAAATGATTTAGTATTGGCATATAATTAATGAAATATTTCCACATCCCCTCCTGTACTTTTCATCTCTCTCTTTCCCTCTATCTGTATCATTCTAATTTTAATTTAACTAAGTTTTATGAACTGAACACTACCACTCCTATTTTAACTGAGGGATACTGAAGGCGAAAAAATGTTTTATAAATCAAAATATTCTGTTTTGAATTGGAAATAGGAATTCTTTATCTTATCCTGTTACAGTAACAAGATAAAACAAATATATCCTTCAGTTGAAGGGAATAATCTTAAATATATGTTTCCATCATTCCATTTGCATATTTGGGTGCATCCCTACTTTAGCTTATATGTAACAATTCATGATCATACATACATATTCTCAGAATAATTTAGTTGAACTTGAAGTACTCAGTAAATGTATGTGTTCAACACTTTCTGTACAAATATTTAACAATTAGTAAACCATTTGATTAATCTTTGATAAGCATTACAATGTTCAACTAATGTTCAACATTATATACACAAATGTTCATCAGTACATAGACAAACGCTCAATGATGTGTGTACTTTATTTCTGTTATTGATGTTGACATTGGTAAGCTTTTACTTGCATGCTACTGTACTGGTTTAGCAAGCTTTTTCTGTCTTTTATATGAAGTTGTAAGAACGGAGTTCCAAGTTCAATATTATGTTCAAAATACATGTACTAATATTCAACTGACTATACAATCAAGCCCTTTATTGCTTTTGAATCACTCATTACTTTATGTACTAAACAAAGTGCACAACCAAAGTAAGTTGAATCGTTAAATCTTAACTAAAAAGCTGTTTAAATGTTACAGAATACTCTGTCTGTAGGCGGACTGTCCAAATGAAGTGTTATCCAGTATTTTCCAACACATGTTGGAGTAGCAAGAGTGAGACTCATATCAGCTCATGTTTTTACAAACTGTTTTCCAAATATTTTTTTTGATAGTGTTACAAAGCTGTCGGTTACCTCGAGCAGCCAGTTCCTTGACCACAGTGTGGTACTGTGCTTGTGGAAAGGTGGGTCTGTTGTCATTGGCGTCGCCCACCATCACCCTCAGCTCCACAGGCTTGGCAATCTCTCTGCCATCTGGACGCTCAACCACAATGCTGATCTGGAACTGATGAAGCAAAATCAGAAAAAAAGTGTTTGCCTCCAGAGTATGAGAGAAGCAAAGTGGATAGTCCTCTGTCCCTGCAGAGGACTGTAGCATGTAGCCGGTAGCATGTAAACATGGCATCGATCTAGCGAGACTTCGTATATCTCTTAATGGATGCACGTGTGAAAATATTACGAGATCGACGCCATGTTTACATGCTACCTGCTACTGTTGACATTTCGGCTAAAAACATGGCGTAAATGGCGTCTTTTGTGGTTAAATTTTAATGTCGCGGCTCGCAGACTCTTAGATTACACCACACAAGCAAGATGGAGACATTTTGTGTTTGTTTTGTGTTCTTTTTTTTACATTTACATTTGGTGTCCAATCACTGCCATTGGCTGCAACCCTGTTTTCTGCTGAAACTCCAGGATTGTTTTGTGAACTGAAGACCTTCACCCATCCTCACATCAGCATAGGGGTGAGTACATATTGAGTGGACTATTATTCTGCGGTGGAATATCACTTTAACATTCATCACTGTGCACCTCTGGCAGGTGGAAGCACAAAGCTTACAGTGTGAAAAGGCTCCATCAGCACCACCAGCCATGAAGAGCACAGACTGATTGATGGAGCTGCATGCAGACAAGAGACATTTGGCATTTAGCAGCTCTTTAACACGTCCACAGATTGTTAATTATTTTTGGAAGGATGGTAACAAAACATCAAAAAGCTTATGCCTGCTCCACTTTTTCCTCCTTGTCTCCTGAGTGCAGCTAATGTTATATACTTTACTACAATACACTTCAATGTCCTGAAAAATAGTAATACAAAACAAATATGAAGTTGAATTTTATTCCTGCCAACTAAAGTACAGATTAAACTGAAAGCACAAAGCTTCAGGCTGATACATCATTTTAAACCTTCCATTAAATGATCACAGAGGACAGAGAATGTAAAATGCTAGAAGCATGTGTTTAAAAACACTAATCAAATCCGCTGATGTAGCTCAGCCTCTCTGTGTTGTTTTTTGGCCACTTGAGCATTTGTGCCAGAATGCACTGCTCAGTGAGCCGTTCAAAGCTCTCTGGAGCTTCATTTGTGTGCAAAAGTCAAGAGAGAAAATGCAAACAAACGATCTTTAATTTGTAATCCGACCTTGAATAATGATGCTTCTCTGATAGCCTGCGGAGAACAAGGTTTGAAATGAAGCTTTTAACTTTATAGTTCGTGTCATAATACAAATGATTTTGTAGCCACAGGCAGGCTATGTTCAGGGAACGTAGCTGCACTTTTCAGGTTGGGGTTGCCTCTGTTCAGGTTAAAAATAGACCGTGTGCAGTGTTCAGCATTGTTGCAATAATGTCTACCAGGGGTTCTTTAATTACAAGATAATTAAGCTGTCACTAACTTTAACTTTATGAAATGTAATTAAAAAATGAGTTTCATTTTAATGAACACGAGAAACTGTTTAGTGCCATCACAACATATGACGTGATTCTGTTGACCAAAACATAATAAGCCTTTAAACTTTATGAAGATTTTCATAAAGATCATAGGACAGCTGCACTCATTGGTGACACTTTATAACAACCATCATTAATAAACGGTGAATTGATTTATTAAACAGTAAGAGTAATTAAACTTTAGTTAATAGCTATTTCAGAACACTGAACTGAAATGATAATCAATAATGTTTACTAATCATTAGTAATGTTATAACAGGCAGTAATATAACACAAAATATTGATTTTAAAATAATTTAATCAAAAAAAGTGATTTATTGCTCCTCCAGAATCTATGATCAGAACTACATCCATGGCAACGGTCTGTTTGTCATAGCAACAGTCTGCTATACGGAAATAACTGACCTTAGAATGCTGTAACTGACCAATCAGAATCAAGTATTTACCATGTAATAAGCAATCCAATCATATATTCTGGAATTGCAATAAAATATGTGTATATAAACATTTTGTGTCAGAAGCTGCAGCCCTAATGTTGAGACACTAAGCAGTACTCCTAAATGGACATTTATAAGAAGGTGTTGGACACAGTTGTACAGACCTGGTCTTGTGTCTCTCTGTCCAGTGGGGCGTTGAGATAAATGACTCCTTCTCTACTGATGGTGAAGAGCATCTCTGGAAACTCCCCCTCCAGACTGTACTCTACCTGACTTCCACTCCATTTGACCTAGAAACATACACAGGCACACACAAACACAACAAAAACTTTTCTAAATACAAATTGTAGTGTGGGAAACCAAAACATGACTCACATGTTAATGCCTTACCCATTTTTTTGCAATACAAATCTAACATTAAGTGCTTTTTTTATCTGAGTGCAGCAGGAAAATAACCGTGCAGTATAAACCTAGAAAGCAGCTCAGCAGGACCAACATGATGTATAAGTAGAAAACTAAGCTACCATTTATTTACATGATAAGGAGCGAACCAAATGCACTGACAATGATGTGGAACAGAGAGCACAGCCAAAACTAACTATGCAGGCTGAAGGGGATTTTCCACTCTGCTTTACAGCCCTTGACAGAGGGCTGTGCAGCGGGGCTGAAAGCGCCCTAGTCGCCATCAAACAGCACCCAACAAGGAGAGGGGCCCAGCCACAGCACAGCTGATGCACACCCAGGGCATGTGTGTCTCCTCAACACGCTGTCACACACTCCCTCCTTGTTTTGGAGATGGCTGCCCAAACACTATGCTTTTGTATACACAAAGCCACTTCACACAGCTGGCTGCCTCTCACTGTTATGGTGTGTTTCCAGACCTCAGAACTTTAAGGAGATATGTTTAAAGAGCTGATTTACAATCACAGGCTGCTCTATATTAAGTTCTGTACAAAACATCTACTGTATGAAGTCATCTGTTTTGCCTCTGTCAGTGTTTGAGTTTGCAGAGCACGTTCTGTCTCCCTCGATAGTTTGTGTTTGAGCTGCGTCATGAGCACCTCGTGTCTGCTTCTCTCCAAGACTCTAAGGACCGGAGAGAAATCAGTTGCTGCATTACAGAAAAGAGTACCATACCTTACATTAATGATATAAAGCAAGGAGTACGAAAATATCTGAGCTGAAACAATTTGTCAAATGCCAAACAATTGCTGCTTGCAGTCTTGCAAGTGAGGATTTGACACATTTCTTTGTCCTTAATAGCAAACTAAATATCTTTTGGTTTTGGAGTGTTGGTTGAACAAAACAACTTACTTAAATAGGCTATGTCACCTTGGGCCCTTGTAAATTAAAATTTCATTAAAAATAAAAGATAATCGATGAGATGAAATTAAAAAATATATAAAATATGGGCTAGATATGTTATGATATTAATATTGATCTGGTAAAATATTGGGTAAATATTGGGAGGCATTCTTAATGTTTGTACTTAAAGAACTGGCGTGTAGGATATAGTGGCATCTAACTGTAAGCTTGCAGACTGCAAACACGCTGTGGCTATGAAATTGGAGCAAAGGCAAAAAGTCTGTATCTAGAGCCAGTGTTTAGTTTGTCTGTTCTGCTCCTGTAGAAATATAGTGGCACAACATGGCAGCCTCCATGAAAGAGTACCCACGCCCTCTGTAGATATAAACAGCTCATTCTAAGGTAACAAAAACAGAATGATTATAAACTAATGAAAACATATTTATGAATGTTGTATTACATGAAATGGAAACTTGTAATAGGAAAAATTTGGGGATTATATCACTAACTGGTGTGTGTTGAATTACAGTGTCTTTTAGATGGAATGCAGAACAAAAGTACAAGAGAGACAGAAACAAAGGGAGAGTTTGGCTTATTTGAGATTTTAAACGTTAAACTTGTGATAACTGATTTTTCTTTTTGCCACCAGGGGGCAACATAAATAACCTATAAGTAGTAGTGCACCTTGCTGTACTTTTATTCAGTCTGCAGGTGAAAAGTTGCACCACACTATTCTACGTTTCCATTCTGCCGTTCTCCATGATTGTAGCATGATTAAGCACGAAAACGTTTAGAAGGGATGCAGCCACAAATGTTATGTTTTTTCATGTTATAGCAGAAACGGAGCAACATTAGCATTTTTTTGGGGAGATTAGCCACCTTGCAATTCACTGCTCCTTTACCCTGTTTGGTCTCCATCAACTCCTAAGAGAAATTTCTGGCTTGTTAGCTGCTTAATGTTAAATTTTCTTTTGTCTGATGTTTGGTTTTGAACAGGTTAAAGATTAAAAAAACAGCACGCACATCCAAAGACTTTAAGTACTGGGTGTTGGACAAAAAAGCAGATACAAAAGTATAAGATTAAGTCCGCCCACCAAAAACTGCTCCTTAAAGCGTTTGAAATAGTATCACCAAGTGTGACGTTCTGGACCCCAGCCCTTCATCAGACATGAACAAAATGAGGAGACACACCTCTATATGTACATCCAATGGTGGTTGCCTGACAAGCCATGTGATCATATATCATACATCATACATCATGGAAATTCATAGTAAAGATATATTGCAAAAACATTTACAATCATACCGAGCTCAATAGTACATTTAAATAAAGCGGGTAAATGCCTGCAGTGCGTAGAGCATCGCCTTGAACCTCACGCGACCAGAACATCAGGTAAAACCATCATAATGACATGAAAATTCAAGGTGAAAACTTTTGTGCAAAAATGAGGTGCCTCTATCACTATGAAAAAGTAGTGATAAATAATGGAAAAATACCACAGCAATGTACCAAATAAGTCTAGAATAGAATAGCATGTAATGAGCTTGGGTTGGGTGATAAAGTGTTAACATAAAAATATTAATTATAGCAGCTTTAATGTTGGTGTTATTCACACAAACACAAGAACACCTCAGATAACTAATGTTAGCTGGAGCATCGCATTGATACGAGTATCATTTGTAACATTGTACACTGATTATAAGGCTATGACGAAGGTCTAGTGGGGCTCAAACTAATTCTGCAACAAATAATCAGATTTCATTTGACTGCGAAAACTGCCAGTTCAATGCAGCTAAGAGCCTTGACTCATTCATTCACTGAGGCCTTGCTTCCACTCCAAAGTCTCAATAGATTGCATTACTGAGTTCAAGTAGTTCTACTGATTGCATTACATAAGCAAAGTTTTAGGCAAGCAATCAGAAACATGCAATAGATAACAGATTGAAATTAACCTTGCTCGCCCCAATGACGCAAAAGCACTGATAACAAATGCCTGGATTTCACATTTAAAATTACAGCCAGAGCTTGTTTTAATCTGATTGCGGAATCAGTCAAATTGATCACAACAGCAATCTCTTACATGCTTAGTTTTGTAACTGACTTTTACACAGATACTGGCAGAAATGAATAAAGTTCACACAGCAGCAGATTCATTTCAGAGTTTGTCAAAATGTCATCACAGCGTGGACGATATCAGCACAAAGTACAAGACAACATTTGCAGCAGATGAGTAGATGTGGACATGACTGCTCCATTTATCTGAGACAGTAGGGGAGGTGAGATCCATAGAGTGGGTTCTTGAACATGACTATCTTTGTATGTGTCATAACAGCGGTTAGTCCCACCACCTACTGAGCACAGCAGCGCTATCGCTCAGCGTGGGAGAAATGAGGCTTCCCCGAAGTAAACATCCATGTTGAACTAATCCAGTTTGGTGTGATTTAGATTCTGAATGGGAACAAATAGGACACTGTAACTAAAAGGTTTTCATGGAGACGATTCAGTGATGGAGGGTTCATTTTTCACTCTGTTAACACATTTTTTTCATCAGAAATTAAAGCAGATACACAGAGGAAATCTGCTCAGTGAAATATTTTCACATAACCTCATTTGCATAGAGGCAGAGATGCTATTTGTTGAGAATTATGACCATTATTTGTCCTTTCAAAGTCACCAAACTTATATTATAGAATTTTCTATTGAATGTGAATTGTACAAAACAAGACAAGACAAAAAGATTGATTTTATAGATGTAGATCTGATGGCCTTTGAAAATTATGACAAAAAAATCCAATGTGCCTACACTTGTGAATCCACACGTTTTCAGTGGGTGGAAGGGGGCTGTTAGAACAGGAGAGATGAGAGGCTGAGGGCGAGTGTGGGGGAGGTGGGAGAAAACAGGAGGAGGGGGGAGGTATTGTGATGTACCTACTGGCCACGGCCACTCTCAGAACCTGCACAATGCACTGAAATCAGAATCGGCTCCACAAGCCTCTTTTGTTTCCACAGTTCTCGGAAACGAATGAATAAAGTTTATTTTTTGCCATGCAGACGCACAATTTCTTCACAAATGAAAACAGCTATAGTTGAATGATTTTTTTCCTATGTGTTACAAAACCTCTGAGGGCTTTTGAGTTATTTATAGACGTGTAGCTGGTATGGCTAATATTATAACAACCAAAAGGTTAGACGAGTCCAGGGTCAGACACGTTGATGTGTTACAAGAACCCGAGGGAAATTTTTACCCAGAATTTACATTACAGTACTGCAGTAATGTGGGACAGTGGTATTAACTGTCTCTTCTAACCTGGACTCAGAGCATTGATTGATGATCAGATATCATCAGAGTCTTTTTGGAGTCTTTCCACAATGAAAGTGTGGCTGACTCTGTGGGCTTATTGGCTTTATTGAGAGAGAGAGACTACATCCACAATTTTATATGAAGACAGGATTTCTGGCTTTAGATCTCCAAATGTGCCTTTATCCTCTTGAAATCACCATGGTTACTATTGAAACTTCCTTGGTGCTGTCAAGGAAACTAAAAAAAAATTCTTTTGTTTCCTTGGGTGCTGTGCCACTGTTCAGTTCTAAATTTCAATATTAGCAAACTTTACTGGCACATTAGGCTGCAACTATGAGTCTTTTTCATTATCAACTGTTCTGATGAATTATTCTGTTGATTAGATGGTTATTCATTTAGTCTATAAAATGTCAGAAATAATAACAAATGCACACCACAGTTTTTCACGGGTCAATATGATGTGTTCAGATGTCTTGTTTTGTCCATTAAACCACCAAAAACCAAAAGATATTCAGTTCACAGTGATTTTCGTCCAAGAAAAGCTGCAAATGCTTGAAACTGAGAAAATGGAATCAGAAAATTTCATATTTGCTTTAAACGCTGAAAAAGGGTATTTAAGTATGCTACTCCCTCGGATTGAAATCAGTTGTAAAATCACCTAAATATTTGGGAGCTGGTCTCATTGGAGACTTTTGAAGTGTTTTTGAATGATTTGGAAAGAGGTTCATCTGGCTGTAGATGTTTTTTGAAGTTGAGAAATATTTTGATATCATAATACTCTGCAATTCGTTCTTTGTTTTACATTTTATATTGTTTTATGTTGGTCAGGACACTCTTGGAAAAGAGATTTTTAATCTCAATGAGTCTTATACTCCTGGTTAAATAAAGGTTAAATAAAAATAAAAGATAAATTATTGATTGATTATCAAAATAGTTGCAGATTAATTTGGATTAAACAATGAATTTGTGGAAGCAGACTTCAATGTTACAGAACAGTTGAAATGTTAAGTAGGCAAATATGCCAAAAATATTGGTTCTACCAATATTCATACTGAGCTGCACCATATGATTAAAGTAACAAATGTGAAGTCTATTTTAGTGTGCATTTTGCCTTTAAGCTGTGAGGTTTGTATGAAACCCCTCAGAGTGGTGGTTGGTGGTTGGTGGGTGGGTGGTATAGTGAGTGATTATGGGAGTTAAAGTGACTCAGTCAGGAGGTAGCCTGAAAGGATCCATGGCATTTGAACAGCATCAATAATTCAGTATTTGGTCACTTAGGAGGACCCAAGAGGCCCTAAAAACAGCAACCGGCAACATGATGCCACTTTACTCAGTCCGGGATATTGACAGAGTTTGTTTTATTGTAATACGATACAACAGTTGGAAATGCTTAACAATAAAATCAGCACTTACCCCGAGTTGTTTGCATGATTTATTGTAAAAACCCAATAAGTAAAAGTGTTTTTTTCATGTACACTCATAGAAATAAGGCTTCCAAATGGGTTCTTCCTGAAGGGCAGAGGTTCTACCCACAACCATTTGCTTCTGAAGACCCTTTTTTGAAGAAAGGGTTTGTCAACAGTTCTTTGTAAGATTAAGGGTTCCACTAAGATTCCTTTTCATCCAAAGAACTCTTTTTGGAACAAAGAGTTCTTCGAGGATTGTTGAAATCTTTTAATATTCTTGTGTCAAGGGTTTGTTAAGGGTTATTTGTACCATAATAGAAAAAGGGTTGCTATAGAACCCTGTGGGTGGGTTCTAGATAGAACTCTTGGAATATAAAAGAGACTTAGTAGATTCCCATGGGTTGTTAGCACCATTATAAGTTGGAAAGGTTCTGGGTGGAAGCCTCAGATAGGCCTTTTTCACCAACATGGAACCAGCCCTGTTCCGGTTTACACATCTAATTTTGAACCAGCCGAGCATTTTCACCTAAATTTAATTAGTTCTGAACCCTAAACGTTGGTTCCCATGGCAGATTTTCCTTGAAAACCAAAGTGAGCATGTAATATTTTATGGGCCCTCAGTTGATGATATCCTTGATTACAATGGTTCCACTCAAACTGGTGGAAATGCGAACTTATTTGCTAAGGGCTCTTGGTGGAACCATTATACCATAGAGGGGTTCTTACAGGGGTTCTGGGTGAAACCTAACATAAATATTTTTGGCATAATCCTTTATGTTGGGTTGCTGGTACAACTCTCTGAAAGGGTTCCACACGGAACCTTGGGAAAATGATCTACCAGGAACCAAAGAGGGTTCGCCTCTGGGGACAAGCTTAAGAACCGTTTATGATTCTAGTTAGCACCTTTATTTCTAAGACTGTAGACTAAAACACTTCACATGCTAACGTCTTAAACAGGGTGTCGTTGCCTCACCTGTGAGATGGGGATGGGGTAAGGGCCTGGGAGGTTCTCCTGCAGTCGCACGGGGTCGGGTGACGCCCAGGTGTTTCCAGTCACCTCAACAGTGACGATGCCAGTGGTGAAGAAAGCGTTCGCCTTCCCTGCCATGTCTTTCACCATCACTGAGAGCTTATAACGGCCACACATCTCTGGGTCCAGAGCAGAGGATCCTGGTGGTCACAGTGGGATAGATGTTACACAAACATCTTATTTAAAGATCTTATTTTAACTTCATCCAAGAATTAACCAATTTGACAAAGACATCTACAGTACTGTGTTGCATTTAATGACATGATACTGTATGTATATGTATAGGAAGTCATGCAAAAGAAAATAATATAAAGAGACACAAAAAAGTTTTAAAAAAAACATTTTAAAAAAACATACAAACACCATATAGTTATGTGATGGCTTATGGAAACCCAAAGTGGACATTTCCTGTCTACATGTAACATATCCATGTTTTTCTAAGAGAGTGCTGAAACTATTTATCACTCAATTTTCAATTTCCTGTTAAAATGGATAGAAATAACATCAACCGCCCACTAGCAAGGTAACTATAACCATCAGTTATGGCTGGTGTGAAAATACGGTAGAAAATTGAGGAGGTAATTGTCAATTTTCACTGCTACTATGAAGCTTTGTGGAAACCAGCAGCCCAGCAGCAGCAGTGTGGGCCAGAAGGGACCAGCAAGCGTGAAAGTCATCCAGCTCCTGCCGAGCCGTAACAAAGGGCAACACCAGAGCTACAGAAATAGCTCCAGCATACAGGACTTCACTGCATCGAGGGGAAGTATGTGTGTGTATGTGTGCGTACTGTATGTGGATGTCTGTGTGCTTAAAGGAAGAAACATAACATAACTGCTTCACTTTTCTATCATATCTTACAACATTATTTACGTTTAATTCTTTCTAACATGCAATAAGGCATAATTTCAATTAACTCTCAACCTAACAAGATAAATGCTCATTTTTTTTGTATCTCCTGTTTGGCTTTTTATGGGATGTATCACTGAACCTTTGTCACTTTCATAAATTCAGGCTTTGCTCACATTTTGATCAATGTTTTAACATTGCCTCATTATAACCTGCATTTATTTTATGATTAGACTTTTAGCAATCATTACAAACTTGTCCTTTCCATAAACAGTTTTAAACATGTGTCCTGTCTGAATTTGGTTCCACCTTTGAAGTAAACTTTAATAACAGGTACTGAGCAGGATATTTCACATAAAAAAAAAAAACTAAAAAAAAACTTGTCAGCACTCTCTAGTAGAGAAACTATGTACAACTCTGACTCACAAACATATCTTTCTCTAGTGCAATTTGCGCCTAATAGTCTGTGTTTATTTATTATTTCTGGCAATGTTAGTGGAAACTGATGTGAAATGTGAAAACTGTTGGTCCCATAATGAAGTGGCTTGTTCAACATCCAGCAAAAATAAGAAAACATGCTTGAGTGTTTGAAAACAATAGTAACAGAGGTGCTGTCCTGTAGCTCACCCTGCATTGTGAGCTCTCTTAAAAAAACCAAAGGAAAACAAACAAAATATGACAGTAACTTGATACCTCCCCCTGGAGTCACCAGTTCTTACTGACCTTCCTCAGTGAGGGAAACCTCTCCAGTGATGGAGTCGATGAAGAACATCTGGCTGGAGGGAATCCTCGGTGTCTGTTCCATGAGGCTGAACCGGAGCTCAGCGTGAGGAGTGTTGCGCTCGTCACGATCCAGTGCCTCCACCTGCATGAAGGGGATCCCTGAGACACAGGTGATGCAGAGACAAAAAATGTTACCTTCTGCACCACAGTCTTCTCTCTCCAACTCAAACTTAAAGCACATTAACTTTGTCTTTACATACAGAAAATGAAAGAACATTAAAGGAATGAAAACACACATATACAAGTATTTTAAGTATGTGTTTGGGTTTATATGGCTAAATGCATATTGGAACTAAGTTGAAAGATGATACAGCTGTAAAATGCCTTATTTGCATAAAAGAAAACATGATTCAATAACATCATCAGTCATTATTAAATCGTTTGAGAGCTGATTTAAAGGTTTGTGAGTAATGAATCATTACATCTGGTGGGGATCATGTGATCACTTGTGTGTGTGTGTGAATGCATGGACCTGGAACTTGTCTGCTGCTAATCCCACAAACTGCTGGACTGATCAGCTTATTTTTTTGTGCACATTCATGACCATACACTTAAGGACTTCTGTGATTTACATTTTTTTTTTTTTAAACTTAAAAAAACCTGTATTATGGCTCCATGCCAGCGCCACCCGTGGCCACCGGCATTGTGTTTTTGAATCATCCCATTCTTGTGTCTCAAAAACACATGGAGGGAATTTCTTCAAACTTGCACAAATGTTCACTTGGACTCAAAAATTAACTGTTTAGATTTTGGAGATCACAGGTCACTGTGACCCCACAAAAAAACTCATCATCTGAATCATGCTAATAATGACAAATTTTCACACAAATGTCTACTAGGATACTAGCAGTGCTGGAGAATAACTACTTACATCTAACTAGTTAATCCATTATAATTACTAAGAAAAAATATGTAACCAAATCTACTACAAGGACTTTTTAAATAACTAAATTATTGCTGATGCCTAAAGAACATCAGTGAGAAGATTGGCTTTTTCTCTAAAGTTGTTTTTACAGCCAGTCACTGGTTCAGATTCTCCTAGAAATCAGATGAAACAAGCCTGTGTTTACATTTTCCGAGACAAAAAGTTACGGTGAATAATACATTAGCCAGTTAAAAAGAGGCAGGAGGAGATTTTTATTCAGATCATTTCATTTTTTATGTAATATCCTGTGGTTATGGTGGTGGTAACACCATTTATCCACAGGAGCCTCCAAAATCAACACAATACGAAAGTTCCTTGTAGTAGCTTTAAATTACAATCACTAATCAAAATGTGCAGATCACAAAGGGTTAACATCCAAATATTCCCTCCGGGCTGCCTGGCAGGGATCTGCACTCTTCTTATTATCTGAGTGATAAGTAGAACATATAAAATATGATGAACATAAACCACACGCAGAATGAGCTATAAAGCATGTTTTACTGACAAAGATTTCATGGTCCATCTCTTCCAAGAACAGAAGACATTCATTAATTTAAATAAAACACATTTGGGTTTGGTTTTGTATCTGAGCCAATGTGAGCCTTTTTTAGTGCAATCTAAATGTAACCGATCCAGTTTGCCATATCATTAACTCTAAGGGTAAACTAAGGGTAAATTGCAGTTTATAGAAATACACTGGGCATGTTTTGAATGAGTTTTATATGCCATGTAGCAGGGCTGACAAGCGTGACCTGGGCTGAAAAAGCTTGTGCAACATGGTGACATCAGACCTCATGGTTCTCGTACCTTTGAGAAGGCCGAGCTGCACGCTGCCCCTCATGCTTTCCTCTATGAAAGTGGGCACGTTGTCATTCTTGTCGATGACACACACTTCGACGGTGAAGCTCTGACGATGCACTGATGTTCTGAAGGACACCTGTCATGCACGCACAAACACACTCTGTAAGGATCTTTAAATAACACACTTTGCATGCAGCCTTCCCATGAGAATCTAAAGCGTGATTAACTCTTTATACATTATTGAGCATGAGCACATAAGGTCATATGACGAACAAGTAAGAATACAGAAAAACCAAACCCTGTTATGTGAATCTGATG
>JAJHUR010115273.1:3380-25145 GCA_027495735.1 Lutjanus campechanus | reverse complement strand
TTTCTACCAGTAGGGGGCGGTAATACTCTACGTCAACGGATGTGCGGCAAAACACAGAAGAAGAAGGACGCAGCGAAGTAAACTACTGTCTTCTTCCAGCATCATCAGTCTCCACCACCATCACTTCTATTCAGACTTAAAGCTACCGCACACGAAACTGGATCCCATTGTCATCTCTCTACTTAAACCTCACATCTGATATCAGGTATTTAACTCAGCCTCCGTGACTGTGTTGCCTTTGAACGTGTCAGTTAGCGGGACAGTGAAGCAGACAGGCTCGGGCGTTGGTTTGCGATGCTACCGTTAGTCGCTTATTCTAACAGCAGGCCCGCCGGTCGGCTGCCATGGAGATTAGCTAGCATGCTAACACGGCTAAGCTAGCTGGCAGTAGTGTAGCCGTTAATGAGATTATAAAATGTTGCGACATTGTTTGACCCGATATAAAACTTTAATAAAATGAAGAATTTACTAAATTGGCGACTTATAATGAAGAAACATGCAGTGAAATAGACATAATAGCTCATTTTGATTTTTTATCTGCAGTTAGGATGATAGTGGGTGGAGGAGGCGGAGGGGTGTTGGAGCATCTCGGTTATGGGCACTAAAGACACAAATTTATAATAGGATTAAGACCTGAATATGACCATTTTGTAGCTGCTGTGTGTATGAGCTGACATAACAGGCTGCACCATTATGTTAAACCCTGCTAGCACTGATTTTTAATTGCTAACTATGTGTGCAAGAGTGGGGAGTCATGATAAGACATAAGACTGTTTGGAAACTCAAGGTAAATAGGATTTTTAAAAAAAACAAGAATAAAAAGATAAAAAACAAGAACAAAAGGATAGAAAACAATAATTAAGTGCTAAAAACTGGAATAAAGGGCACAACAAAATCAATAAACAAGGTAGTTAACAAGAAAAATGTTATGAGGTAACGTTTCTATCTACTGTATCTTTATAATAAATAATAATGTATTTATTTTTAGGATAAATCATAACCAAGGGAGTCCTAATCTGCTGGCCTAATAGCTTACATTTAGTTTGTATATTTTTGGAAAAGTACACCCTCTCAGTCATTAATGCTTAAGCCGTGACATTATGGAAAAAGCAGATAAAGGGGACATTGTTATCAACAGCCGGTTGGTGTTCACATGTTAGCAGGATGACAGGCCCAGGGCTACCGTGTAATGCTGCACAGCTATTGGTCCAAACATCACTATGTGAATACTGCACAACTGATTTCTAAAGGTGTAGTTTGCATACTGGAGAAGTCACAAGGCTGAGCACAACTTCCTGAGCAAAAAGACGTTTTTGTTGCTGTGCAGAATATACTACTGATAGTGGCTGAATATATCTTTCTTAATCAGCTCGTCTTCTTGGAGTGTTGTTGACAGGGTTGGCTTCAGTCTGGAGAAGGCAAGCCTTCTACTTACATGATTAAAATGTCAGAGTATTTCGATATGTCTGAGGTAAAATTGGATTAAGTTGAGGAGGGCTCATTATTGTCATTATCGATTTGTCTGCTGATTTTTTTCTCCAGCGATCCATTAATCATTTTGTTGATAAAATCTCTGCCTTGTTTTATCCGATAGTCCAACCATCAACGATATTTAATTTACTACCATGAATAAAATAAATAGTAAAAAATGTAACATTTAGAAGCTTAAAACTGAGAATGTATAGTATATTTGCTTGAAAAGGATTTATCATTTAATCGATAATCAAAATAGTAGTTAGTCAATTCATCAACTATCATTTCAGCTCTACAGTTTAGTTTGAAGCGTATGAATTTAAACCAGCTCAGGCTCAGGGTTGATTCACAAATTAGTGTGGGATTAGGGCAATAAAATTATTATAAACTAATTACAATAATGACATATTTCAAGGATCCCTGAAAAGAGATTTTTTGCCTTTTTCTGTCTCGACATTGAAGCTTTGACTCTGGTACTTCATTTGACTGACAGTCTTGTGTCTCCCTGCTTCCCTAAACACTAGTGCTGAAATGAATGGTCAATTGGTCGACTAATAAACTAACTGACCACTGTTTTGGTCATTGATTAAGCAGTTCAATAGAGCTGCAACAATTAATTGATCATTACATTAATCGCCAACTATTTTGGATGATCAATTAATTTTTTTGAGCCATTTTTTTTAAATTAAAAAATGTCCAAATTCTCAGATTTCCGCCTCTCATATGTAAATATCTTCTAGTTTCTTTGGTCTTCCATGACAGTAAACTGAATATTTTTGTGTTTTGGACAAAACAAGACATTTGAGAACAACAGACGTTCAACTGGAATATAATGATTAATAAAAATTCAAAGGGAAAAAACAAGAGCAAGATGTGAAGTATCTCTTGAAGACTGTCTTCATTGTCCTGTAACATCTTCCTCCTGCTAGAATGTCTGACAAGAGTGAGCTGAAGGCTGAACTGGAGAGGAAGAAACAACGGATCGCCCAGATTCGGGAGGAGAAGAAGAGAAAAGAAGAGGAGAAGAAAAAGAAGGATGTAAGTTCAACGCCTCTAATTTTATAAGACATAACATAAGACATGTTATTTGTCATTGTAGGCTTACAATGAAATTTTGTTTCGCAACTCTGAGAGACCAGCAGCAATACAAAACAAAATAAAAGGATAAGAAGCAAGAATAAAGGGATAAAAACAGGAGTAAAAATAAAGTAATCAATATAAATATTGTGAGGTAGACTTCTTAATCACTGTCTGTACAGTCACGTATCACAGAAGAACCGGCTTTGTTTTTAGCTTGTCCTGTACTTTTCTGTAGGGAGACTCAAAGCGTGGAGTCGAGTCGGGTGGTGGGTCCTCTGGCGGCCATGAAGACTCTGACCTGGAGAGGAAGAGGAGGGAGGCCGAGGCTCTGCTGCAGAGTGTTGGCATCACCCCTGACATACCCCACGGTAAACACAGTGCCAGCATGCTTCTATTTTTACTGTTCATCCTCTCACTTATCCCCCCCTCCCCCCATCACTGTCTGGTCGTTTGCTCGATGGATTTGCGGTGTTTCTAAATGTCACCTCTAACTTTTGCTGTCTGGCTGTCACACACTTCACCCCTCCCCCCACCTCACACAATATCTGAACATTTGATATAACTGTTGTGCATGACACCTAAACCTGCCTGCCATTTATTTTCATTCTCTCTTCTCTCCCCTTTGTCTGTCCTTTTTGTGTTTTGTCCTCCTTACTGCATGCAAACTCATTCACTCACTCATCGACACACTTCTTCCATCCCTCACTGACTCTTTCCCTCACTCACTCTCTCACCCACCCATTCATCGACTCACGCACTCAAACACACACACGCACTCACAGCTCAGCCCCTGAGGGTAGTAACAGAAGATACGTGTCTGTTTCACTACCTAGTCCCTGCCCCCATGTCTCCCTCCAACAAATCAGTCGGCAGCGATGCAGGAAGCCAAGATTCTGGGGACGGAAACGCCGGACCAAGGTCTGTGTGTGTGTGAGGCAGAGAGAGAGATGGGGATTGGTTGTTTTAACTCTTTTTTTTATGTAATGTTGGATTGTACCTGCATGCTCAAGTGTGTGTTGTGTATTAACATGTTAAATATACTTGATGAATTCTGACGTGTCTCCTCTTTGCCTTTTCACCGGCACGCTGACGTTTCTCAATTAACACGCACTCCGTTCTTCTTCTTCTCTCTGTCTCTCTTCCTCTGTTTCCTGTCTTTTCCTGTCTTTAACGTCTCCGATATTCCCGTCTCCTGCGTTTGGTTTTCATCCTCTTTCTTTCTGTCTGTCCTGTCTTTTCTCTTACTAACACCGTCTGGTGGTTTGGCTGTATAAGGACATTGCATTGGGATCCTGACCCCTCTACTCTGCAACTCCACTCCGACTCTGAGCTCATTGGGTACTGCTCCTCCTCTCTCCTTTAGCTTGTCTTCCAGCTTTATTCAGTTGTTGTGGTTTCATCTTAGATGTGTCTAAATGTGTTAATATTATGTCTGTACATCACTATTTATGTCTCTACGGGAAAAATTTCAGTTCTGCTTTGTTCTGCAAACCTGTGTATGTGTGTGCTTATTTCTGTGATGATGTGTGTGTGTGTGTGTGTATGTGTGTGTGTCTAGACGTGGAGCTGTGAGACTGGGCATGTCTAAATTGACCCAGGTGGAATTTGTCCCGAAGGAAATGGTGTCCTACTCCAAAGAAACACAGACACCCACCGAGGAGGTGACACACGTCGAGCAGAAAGCAGGTACAACAATGAAAGACACAAACTCATGTTTTACCAACCCTTCTTTTTTTAATCTTGGCTGAATCAGAAGTGAATAAAAACTAAATCAAATCTCTCTGTATGATTCCAGAAGAAGAAGAGGATGAGGAGGCACCTACTCCCCCACCCACAGAGGAGAACCAGGAAGAGAAAGATGAACAGGGTGAAGAGGAGGAGGACGGTAAGGACAGAAATTTGTATCATGGCAGTGTTCAAAGTGTGAGCTGGCTGTTAATGGCCCAGCTGTTAACTTGTGGATACAACAAATTGTGGTAGGCAATCAAAAGTGGTGTAATAATGCTGATTAATAGGGAGGAAAAATGGTTTGAATTGTTATGCTTTCAGTATTTATTTTCCCCTGCAGAGCTAACTGTCTGATCCTACTGCAAACTGAAAAGCCATCACACAGAGATCAGCCTTCTCTGTTACTAACAGCTTCGTTTATCTCATCGTACAAAACTGGCATATCTGCTTCTCCCTCTTGGGAAAAACAGTGTGAATCTGTTTATTTTCATTGTGAATTTGAAAATGGTCAGAGGGGCCACAAGTTGAGCATCACTGCTTTTAAGTAATGATTTTGAGCTGTTTTCTGTCCGGCAGTGTATAACCAGTAAGCAAGATCTTTTCTCATATTGAATTATCTGTGCATAGACACCCCCAAAGAGCTGACAGAAGAAGAGAAGCTGCAGATCCTGCACTCTGGAGAGTTCTTGTCGTTTT
Source organism: Lutjanus campechanus (assembly GCA_027495735.1). NCBI lineage: Eukaryota > Metazoa > Chordata > Actinopteri > Lutjaniformes > Lutjanidae > Lutjanus > Lutjanus campechanus. The sequence goes on along the minus strand of JAJHUR010115273.1, from coordinate 20,168 downwards.
TTGAGCGAGGCAGCAGAATTGTGGAGAGAGCTCTGGCCGAGCAGGTGGACGTCTGCTTCGACTACAGCGGCAGAGATCTAGAGGACAAGGAAGGGTGAGGCACCTGAAAAAAACTGTTTGTGAATGTTATAGATAGAAGTTAAATAATAGCCAGATTGATTGTCATAATCGCTAACTTTCTTTTTTTTTGGGTCATGTCCAGTGACTTGCAGGCAGGTGCAAAGCTGGTACTGACCAGACAGTTTGCAGACGAGCACTGGACTAAAAACAGAGTGGTCACTTGCCTCGACTGGTCTCCTCAGGTAGGTCAGAACACTGACATAGGGGCTTGGACTTAGTTCCCATCAGTCCTAAGACTCACAAAAAAATGTGTAAATGGTAAAAAACTATATTAATTGAAATTCATGGGTATGGGCAGGGGTAAAAATGAACTAATTGCTGGAGAAATTGGAAATTTAAGTAATGGTGCAATATTGTTCTGACAATATTCTGACAATGATGTAGGTTGGCTGATAGCTAGTATATAAACTGTGAGAATAATGTTTTCAGTGGTTTTGCTGCTTGTAAAAAGTGATAACTACAGGAGCACGTGTTGCACCAATTAACAGATAGTTTTCTGAGAACATAAGTGTGTGACTGTTTATGTGTGTTTAATCATGGTTTGAGCCGTGAGATTAACGAGTCTGGGCAGGTCTGGATTTGACTTGGAGATAATTGGGGGTAACAGCACTGATCTGGTACTCAGCTTTGTGGGTGTGGGTGGGTGTGGACTCATGCAGGACTCTGGGCCACATTCTTCCCTGCATGTTGACTCTAAGTGACAGGGAGAGCCTGTGTGTGCACATTCGGACTGACTACAAATTTGTGACTTTGCAGTGATTCTCTCCTTGCCTCGCTGTTTCTTCTCTGCATTTAAAAATGTCTGCCATGTTCCTGTCAGTATCCAGAGCTGCTTGTGGCCTCATATAACAATAATGAAGATGCTCCCCATGAGCCTGATGGAGTGGCACTGGTGTGGAACATGAAGTACAAGAAGGGCACTCCTGAGTACATCTTCCACTGCCAGGTAAGGACAGGATTTACATGTGATTGCCCTATAAGCCACTGTCAAGTAACATTCTTTGAAGCTCACTACAACCAAACCTGTAGGCAGAAGCAGACATGTTTAAATTGTATTATTTTCTTCCTCCAGTCAGAGGTGATGTCAACCGGGTTTGCAAAGTTTCACCCCAACCTGGTGGTGGGTGGGACGTACTCCGGACAGATTGTCTTGTGGGACAACAGGAGCAACAAGCGCACACCCGTTCAGAGAACTCCGCTGTCTGCAGCTGCACACACGGTAACGCACCGGATCTCACAGTTTTGTCTGTTGTTTTTTTTTTGCCTGCATCTTTACATCTTTCCTTGGTTTCCGTGGTAACAGTATGCTGTCTAATTTCTTTATATGTGTTCTTGTGCTCTGTTCAGCACCCAGTCTACTGTGTTAACGTGATAGGAACCCAAAACGCTAACAACCTGATCAGCATTTCCACTGATGGCAAAATGTGCTCCTGGAGCCTCGACATGCTCTCGCAGCCACAGGTACGTTGAACTTGTACAGTATGGATGGTGTACACGTGTTGTCCTAAGTATCAGTTGCTTTATCAGACAGTTTGAGGCTGTGTGTGTTTTCCCTGCAGGACAGTCTGGAGCTGGTGTTCAAACAGAGCAAACCGGTGGCTGTCACCTCCATGGCCTTTCCTCTGGCCGACGTGAACAACTTTGTGGTGGGGAGTGAGGACGGCTCTGTCTACACAGCCTGTCGCCACGGGAGGTGGGTGCTCTTTGACCGCTGCCCTCATTAGGACCAGGATTTTGTTTGGTTTACAACCAGGATGTGAAAGCAGCACTGTGACTTCCAAAACATGCTGGAAAAGCCTTCAGGGGAAAGAGGGTAATTACTAGAAGTCCTCACAGACATTTTCACGTGTGTGTTACAGTAAGGCGGGTATCACTGAGGTGTTTGAGGGCCATCATGGTCCGGTGACCGGGCTGAGCTGCCACAGTGCTGCAGGACCCGTCGACTTCTCTCATCTCTTCATCTCTTCCTCTTTTGACTGGACTGTCAAACTCTGGAGCACCAAGGTGAGACATTTACTGTCACTATTAGATGCACTATTAGTCATGTTTCTTTAACGTTAATCCATTTCTTCCTTTGTTCTCCTGCACAGAGCACCCGTCCATTGTACTCGTTTGAGGACAGTTGTGACTATGTCTATGATGTGATGTGGTCTCCAACACACCCTGCTCTGTTTGCTTGCGTGGACCTAAGTGGACGCCTGGACCTGTGGAACCTCAACAGTGATACAGAAGTATGTAAACACACATTACACAGAAAGTTAAGACCTTAATTTAAACCCTTTAAAGAAAAGTCTGACATTTTGGTTAATATGCTTTCTTAAGGGCCGTCCACACCAGGAGTGATAACTATTACAGTAACTATAAAAATGTATACATTGGGATCACTTTCAGGGTAATTTAATGAGTGATAAAAACACAGACAGCCAATCAAAACCCACCAAATTTACAGGGTATAGCCTACAGCTTATATTAGGCTGTAAATTACACATAAAAATCAAGTTTATTTGTCACATACATTAAAAATACAGTGAACAAGCAATGCAATTAAATGCGTTATGTCCTATCTCTCTCTCAGACCTTAAAACTTATAAATAAATGCATAAAACAGCATGTTTACAGTAAAAACATCAATAGATAACAACAGAATCTCACAGACATGTAAGTGCTGCTGTTCAATAGTCTGACTGCCTGGGGGAAGAACCTGTCTTTGAGGTGGGTGGTCTGAGCTCCGATGCTCTGTAGGCGTTTCCCTGAGGGAAGGTAAGAGAACAGACTATGTGCTGGGTGACTAGTGCTTTCTTTCTGCAGCGGGTGGTGTAAATGTCCTTAATTAAACTGTTTTACGTGACACATACTGGCGCTGATGCAGTCTCATTTCATTTGGTCTTTACTGATGTTGACTCATACGAAAATATAAATAAAATTTGTCTTCAACAGACGGTTACTCTCGTAACCAGAGTGTTGGATTCCACTGCACCTGTTGCATCTGAAACACGGTTTTGATCCGTCCTCCACACAGATTCATGCCCCACCAGGAGCGTTTCAGAAGAAGAGCATTTTGTCTGCCCGATTATGTTTATTGTGTGTTTGCTGCACGGGGTCTTATCATTTGAAAATTTATCGGTTCTGTGCCATTCCTGAGTCTGACTTCCTGCCTGGCTGGATCTGCTCTGTGCAGCTTAATGCAGAATCTGTCAAAAATAGACTCGGCACATATTCTCCGTGGAAAATATAGCTGCTTCTGGGACATGCTGAAGTGCTTCTGGAGTCACAAGCATTGTGTTGAGTGGCTGCGACACAGCGGTGCCAAGTGGAATCAAGGTGTAACTCCTCTTGTTTTGGGAGCACTTTGTAAACCCACATCCTTCTGGTTTTCTTTTTGTTTCTCTGTATAACATACAGCAGTAACAGATCATCAAGATCCATTTTCCTAAGCTGCCAACAAGTGGAGCCACAGAGTGTGCTTGGCGCCACTGTTTACAGAATGTTGCTGATAATCAGTCATTATCTTTCTTGCTGTGGACGACTCTTTACTGTCGGTACTGCTCTCATGTCTGTATGGTAAATATGTAATTTGAGAGAGAAAGTGGCGAGTTTAAATAATCTCAGAGACTAAAATCAGGTAGATACAGCGAGCCTGGCTCTGTCAAAAGGTAACAAAATACACTTACCAAGCTCACTAATTAACACACTGTATTTTATTTGTTTAATCTGTAGAAAAACCTTAGTTTAAAATACATATTCACTGTAATGTGCATCAGTCTTCTCATCTGCCTCTTGCAAGTAAGTGTTTTTCATCTGTGGCTCTGCTTCCTTCTAAACTGGTCTTGCTTTTTTTTAAGGTTCCCACTGCCACTGTGTGTGTGGAGGGGGCTCCAGCACTGAACTGTGTGAGATGGGCTCACTCCGGCAAAGAGATTGCCACTGGGGACTCGGACGGACAGGTGCAGGTGTACGACGTCGGGGAGGTGAGATGTCATCACATATATCACTACGATGCTTTGCTTACTTCCGTATGTGATTTACTGTCCCTCAGACTGAAAACAAACACTAGTCCAGATATTCAGGTGTTGATCCTCGACACTCAGATTCGCTGTCCCTTGTCTCTCTGCAGCAAATCTGCATGCCCAAGGCCGACGAGTGGACACGCTTCGTCAGGACGCTGGCTGAGATCAACGAGAACCGAGATGAAGCCGAGGAGCTCGCCAACGTCTGATGTTGCAAACCCAACACTGACAACTGCTCATAAATTCCTCTCCAGTACACTACACACGTATAGCACACTACACGACACTGGCTTCCAGCTTTTTTTCCACCTTCTATGACATGAATTGGCCTGAGGAGACGTGCAGAGCTAGAAGGGATAGAAAAGACGGCTTTAGATGGGTTTTAGACGTGTTTTTAAAAGTGTCTTGAAGAGTTTTAGAGTACATTTGTAGGAACAATGAATGTCAGATGTAGCAGTAGTGGTGCAGAAGCTGCAGTTAAAGTGATTGAAAGTTCAACGGAAGAATAGAGATGATTTTTTTTTTTTTTTGGCATAGACGTGTCTGTCCGCTCTGAACTTCTAGCTTTGATAACATCCTCAGGGCTCCAAGAAACTGCTCTTCTCCTGAGGCCTCAACCAACTCAGTTCTTTTTTAAATATGCAAACCTTTGTACTTGCACCTTTTTATTACCATTTGAGTGTTTTTACATGTTTTAATATTTTCCGGACACGCTTGTGCACACGGCTGGTGAAGTGTGTGTGTCAACAGAGTGAGAGAGAGAGAAAAAAAAAGCTGACATATCACTATCACATCCTCAGCAGCACTTGAATTTGATGACTTAAACAGCTACTGTGCTTACACACGCTCACTCCGGCCTGTGCAGAAGTGTGTCGTTCTTACATTTTAACCACTACAATATTTAATATTTATTCTGGTGGTTGCACTTATTTAAATATTTTGTGTATCGTTTTAAAAGAAAATGCTGCTTTGTACTAAGAGCTTGAATAGTACATTCCTAAAATCAGCACTACAAGCTTTTTACCAGGCAAAATCCGTTACTATACTTGCCTTGAATTTATTGACACTAGTACAGTTAAAAAGTGATGTTTTTCTGTACCAAAGGTTATTGTTTTATACTCTGAACTTGTGTAATGAGTAGTAGAAAACAGTTTCCTGACTTGTCCTCTTTTAGAGGATCTAAAAAATAAACTACATGACGTTTCAAATGGGGATGTAAAGCTGAGGTTGGAAACTATTTTTTGTCGCACTATATTTTATAGTACACGAACAAGAAGCTGCACTTTGTATCAAATTAGACAAAAACTATAAATAACATGTTCTTTATTAGACAGTATTAGACCCTTATTAGGCTTTATTAGTGGGTAATTAGGGACACAAAAGAACTGTCCTTCAAACTAAAGTGAAATTGCATCTCTGCTACTTTAGACACACTTTTGGCTCTAATAAGGATCTACACAGCAGGCAACAATACACATCCCTAATAACCATCTAATTAAGTCTAATAAAAAAGGACATTTCCAGTTTTTATCTAATTTTGTACAAAGCACAGCTTGTTAAGTCTCATTAGTGTAACGTAAAATTAAGTGCGACCCTAGTTTTTTACCACAGAACATGACTTGTTTTGCGTTTGTTTCCTTTTCCATCCAATTCTTCATTCCATCCAAGATGCAGCAGTCCGACCTCACGAATCCCAGCTTCAAACGCTTTCTCTTTAAATGTTTAAAAAAATGAGCTAAAAAAAAAAGCACTGTAGCAACCATATTTGATATAACATGAACAAGATCAGTATTCTGCTTAGACTTAATCGTACTGTTTTTCCTCCCTGTTACTGTCCCTGGTTGCACTTTTCCATTGGAATAAAACTCAAAAGACATATTGTTAAAATTAAAACCATATGGATGATTTATTTCAATAAAATACAATGACTGAATTCAGATACATTTAATTTATTAATACCTAATTTTTTTTCCTTGCTCATGATTCTTGTTTTATCAAGAAAACACTTAATTGAAAAGTTCTGTACATCAGTAAGAGAGATTCTCAGAGACCAGGACCAACGGCCCCACGTTGCCATAACATTACAGTTGCTGTAGAATGATACTGGCTGAATGTTACGGAGCTTTTTGTAACATTTTCTTCACTGCTGCTTCAGGTCAATGTGCTGTCTCAGTACAGTTATACAATATGTACAGTATGTAGCCCCCCCGCCCTGTGTGAGGACCAACCGGAAGTGAAGCCCCACGCACCGTGCTGACCAATCTAATATTTTCTATGCCCGCCGTCCAATAAGAGAAGTCCTACTCACACTGAGTATCAGACAGAAAACAGAATAAAAATCATATCAGCTACTCATGAGAGAGAAGAGAGGAGTGCCCGGAGCTCCGTTTTATACAAATGCTGGAGAGAAGAACACAAAAGATGGACATGCCAGGAGCGCACAGCCACTGAAGATACAACACAGTCGGCGCACTGGTCCCGTAGCTGTCTGCCCGGTCACATCCGGACCACCTCCACCCCTGGTTGGGGGACCAGTGGAGCACACACTCACCCTGGAGAGGACAACGGGCTGGTGGTTCTTCTTCCTACGTTAATGGCCCCTGTTAGTGGAGTGTGTTTTAACTGCGTGTGTGTGTGTTCTGTTTTGTGTATCTATCTAAGTGCCTGGCTCCTGGTTAGAGGAGGAGAGGGATGGCAGAGTGATATGGTGATTCAGACCACTAAGGGGCCTGAGCCGGGGTGGCGGCGACCGGCTCTGGGTGATGTATGGAAACCACGCCCGAGGACTTGAATTTGGGGAGGTGGAGGCCGAATTTGTTCTCCACCCCGGCAAAAGTAGCTGCGGCGAGGCGGTAGCCTCCGATGTGGTCCGCGTTGATGGGAGGAAGCTCTGAGATGCGAGACTTGGGTGTGGGCTCTGATCCCGCTGGACGACTGCAGAGAGGAGAGAGGAGGAGGACATTGAGATATACATGAAGGGAATTGCTTTTTAATGTTTTTAGCATTTATAGCTACATTTACATAAATATATGTTATTAAATGCACAAGTCCTTTTCATATTTTGGAGATGAATGTGATAAAATGCTACTTTTCTGAGGGCTCATGTAAACCCGGAAAGTTTCACTTGAAGACGCTGAAGTCAGCCGGTGTGTTAAAGTGAGTATTGCAGTGACATTTAGTAATAAACTAACAATAAGCTCTATTTATATAGCACCTCAAAGTGCCATACAGGAGAAACAATCCAATAAAGGTGGGGAAATTAAGTTCTAATGAGAAAAAAACAAAATGAATACTACTAATAAAAAGAAGTATGGTAAAAAAAAAATATTTAAAGATACAAAAACCATAAATAAGTATGAGAAATATCAGAAACAATGTTAGAAAAAGGTGGAAGTAATTAAAAGCAAGATCCAACAGGTTTTGAGCTGTTTTTTAAATCCTTAAAACATTCCTTGTCTTATTTGTGACGGGAGTTTGTTCCAAATCTTAAGTGCATAACAACAGAAAGATGCTTCACCACATTTTTAAAGTCATTTTTGGTACGCTGGGCAAGCAGGCGCTAAACAACCTAAGGGAACAGTTTGGAATATACGCAGATAACAATCTGAGAGATAGGAGGGTGCCAGTGTAATTACACCAGTACTGTTGTGATATGTTCTCTTTTCCTGGTTTCTGTTCAAATTCTTGCTGCTGCTTTTTTAAACAAGTTACAGCTTATCAACAGTTTTTTATGCCTTTAATCAATAGGACAGCTGAAGATATGACAGGAAACAGGGAGAGAGAGCTGGGGAAGGACACGCAACAAAGGGCCACAGGTCGGAGTCAAACCCACGGCTACCACAGAGGATTAACAGCCTCGGTACACAGGGTGCATGCTCTACCAACTGAGCTACCCAGGCACCCTAAGAGGAGGCAGTTTTTATATATTTTAACAGTTACATTTTCTCTCTCTAAAGCTAAATGTTCTGTATGTCCCTACTAGACATTAGTCCTACCGGTGCGTCCACACGTGCTTCCCCAACCTCCCTCCTGGTCTTCTTTTCAGCTGTCCAAATTTGTGGAAAAAAAGGCTACAATGTGACTTATAACAAAACAAAACAAAAAAAATCAACTTACTGTCCTCCAAAGTCGACGTAGAACCACCGCTGTAAGAGCTCATAAGTCACCAGAGTCACACCAAACTGGGGAGAGGACCGGCACATACGAGCTGGAGAAAAGAGAGACGCACAGTTCAACACGGTTTCCAGCACACGCAAAGACCATGTGACACACGCATGCATGCAGGAGCGCACAAACACACACCTCCAGCTCCCTTCCACAAAGCCCTGAAGCCCTCCTCGCTCATGATTTTCCTGAAACAGTCGATGACTCCAGAATAAGTGGTCTGGCCCGCCCTCGCTGCGACTTGCAGACGCGTCTTGATGACATCAGCGGGCGTCACGAGGGAGGCTGCAGGGATACCTGGGAAATAGAGTTGCAAAGAAAGAAGTCAGATGATGCATGATACTTAAAAAACGCATAAAATCTCCATGATGTCGGTGGAAGTAAAAATTCAGTTAGAATGAACAACCAATAGATTTTGTGTGAGCATTTTGTAGTCCGCTTGCAGGTTACCTGCGATCGCTCCGGCAGTGAGAAGCTGCATAGCTCCCAGCCTGCCTTGTTCGTCGGCCATCTGGGACTTGAGATGAGCGTACGCAGGGAAATAGATGGCTGAGAATGGGATGTCTCTCAGGAAACAGGCTTTAGCACCCTGGACAGACGCACAAAGAGCAGACAGACAGATGAGACTGCTTGGAAGAAGGCCATGACAGTGAGGCAAAGAGAAAGAGTGCATGGATACTCATGCAAACATCACTGGGCAGCCTGAGAGATGATTGTGGTACATTCAAAGACACAGTACCTTATAGAGGCCGAAGAAGCCCAGGTCACGGACCACGCTGAGCGCGCTGACTCGAGGTCCAGTGGTGATCTCTCCTGCCACCTGCAGGCGAATCTTCACAATCTCCAGAGGGTTGGTAAAGATCACCTGAGAGCCTCCAGCCTGCATAAATGGGAAGAAGACAACCTAGTTAATGCAACAGCATTAAAAATAATAATACAAAAAAAAACAAAAACACTGCTCCTGCATCTCACATGTACGCAACTGAGGGATGGGAGCCAAGTCTTGTTCATGAAAAATATCAAAAGTAATGAAAATTAAATCCTGGTCAACCATTTACTTTGCCATTTCCCCGGACGGTAAGGTGTGCTGGGCCAATGTGTGTAAAGATGAACAACGCTATCAAAAACAAAAACAGAAAAAAAACAACATGTTGCATTGGACGATGACAGTTTAACTCAGGATGCAATTTACCATTGCAGTCCACTGTTAGTAATGTCATTTGGAACTCTGCAAGCAAGTTAATACAACATATAAGCAGAGTGCATGCACAAGTTACTCTTCAATGGCCTTATGCACTGAGGAGGCACACAGCCTCAGGCAACTGAGGGCATCTGTATTTTGTTTTCTTATCTAGCGTTCTTTTATGCATTCACAAACATGGAGTGGGATGCAGAAGTGTTTGGGAGCTGGTACTTACACAGCCGCCGGCCATAATCTCAGCGTATAGAGGAATTGTGTTGTCTTTATCGGTGAACTTGTCTCTTACAAAGTCATTCACCTGTGGGACACAAACACAAAGCAGACGTGAGACCAAAGACAATTCATGGTAATGCTAGAAATCAATCAGTGTCATCTAGCTTTTGTAAATGTGACTTAAATTTGTCAGCGTGATGTCTTTAATCCAATAATTTTAACTTTTACGTTGATTTTAAGCTTATCAGAGAAGTTTTCATCTTGTCACATTTTCTAATCAATTTTATTCTCAGTTGTGTTTGATTTTTTGAAGTCAACTTTAGTGCAAAGCTCCTATAAAATGAATCATTATTGAGTGGAGGAGGGTTATGCGGTGTGTATGAGAGTGGAGGTACTCACTGTGAGTTTGATAGCCTTCTCGGGTGCCACACCGATCAGCTGAGGAAGCAGACCTGTGGGGCATCATGGGGGATTGAGTGACAGTAGAATCTCATTTCATTAGCATTACTGGGCAAACAGGAGCAAGAGAGGAGAAATCAAAAGGAAAAGAGAAGATGGAAAATAAGACACGAGGACATGAAGATGGAGACTGACTGTGGAAGTGAAGAGGAAGAACACATAAAAGTTTAGGGGCACCTTGTAATTAGTATGATGCAACTCAAAAACCGCAAAGGTAAGCAAAGGAAATTATGCTATAATTAGAAAAAGAAGGATCACTTTAACAAGAAAAATAAAAAAAACATTTAAATTAATTTAACAAAACAAGCTGAGATCTTCATTTTGAAATACTCAGATTTAGGTCATCTTTAAAGTGTATCTCAGTGGTGAAAAAGAACTAGACACAAACGAAAAAACGCTTTAACTGAGCTGGGGCTGCGACTAACGATTATTTTTGTAGTCGATTACTTTCATGATTAATTGATAAATAGTTGTTTGGTCTATAAAATGTCAGAAAATAGTGAAAAATGTCAATCGGTGTTTGTCAAAGGGTAGGACAACATCCTCAAATGTCTTGTTTTGCTTTTAAACCAAAGACAAAAGAGTGAAGACACCAAAAAATATTCACTTTTAAGAAGCTGGAATAAGAGAGTTTTGACTTTTATTCTTTAAATATTATTTAAACCGATTAATCAATTAGCAAAATAGTTGGCAATTAATTTAATGACCCATTGATCATTGCAGCTCTAAACTGAGCAAATGTATATTTCACATTTAAAACAGGGCAGTGGCTCACGGTGGACTATACGCTGAACTGCACTGCAATTTTATGACAACAGATACACGTTCAAAGGTTAATAAATGGCATGGTGAGGAAAAACAACATAAAACTTGAGAAAGAGGAAATGCACGACTGAGATGAATGAACAAAATGAAAGGACACCAAACTGCTGCAGGGACGAGTCCTTAAACCCAAAAATGAGCCTGTAATGAGCCATAAAATATGTCGGTACGTACCCCCCTGGTGAATTCTGAAGCTTAGTCACTTAGTGCTGGTGATGTGAAATCATGTGACAGCGGTGTCATTTGTTTACAGCCCAACATTAAATTTACACTTCTGGTGTTTGCATTTTTGCTTCAAAAATCATAAAAGAGTTGTTTGTTTGTGAAGGCTGTCTTGCTTGTGTCAGTATCATAAACTTTTGTTTGTCACATACCTCATGTTCTGCACTAATCCAAAGGAAAAATCCGATTGGCTTTTTGTTGAGGGGTCCACAACGATCCCTGCAGCACTTTATTTTACAGCTCTGACTCTGTGACCTACCTCTATAGAAGCCGAAGAAGCCCTCGTAGCGAAGCACCTTCTTAGCACAGTCGAAGCTGTTCTTGTACATCAGCTCTCCAACAAAAGAACCTGTGGACCTCTGGTTCTGCATACGAGTCTTGACCAAGTCGATGGGATACACGGCCGTCGCTCCCGTGGCTACGAGAACACACAAACTCAGACTAAATATCATCCCTCAGTTTTGATATACGAGATGCTGCTGTGCGTCCATCAGACAGCCATCTGCTTCTGCCCGCAGAACAACTCACCTCCAGCAATGGAGCCCAGGGTGAACCTGTAGGCCGACTCTGCTACTTGAAGCCACACAGGCCTGGAAGCGTCCCCATGGGTCTGATGGAAAATCACATCACATCGGTCTCAACATGGTGAATTTATTTAATAAAAACGGTTTCTCATGCAGGCCAAAGCCCTGATTTCATGCTGTGAATACAGAATGTGCTAGTATATATTTACTTATTTATTTATGAATAAGGAGTTGCACACACACCGACTGCCACAAGAATCCTACCTGTTTTTGGGTTTCCACCAGGTGGTAGGGCAGACATTCCTCCTCTTGTGGCGCTATCCTCTCAATGTCACTAAGATTCAGCCGCCTGATACACAGATGTTTATTTCCACGTTATTTACAGCACAGGTCATAGTGTTTCTCAGTAAAGTTCAGATGTTTGAATGTGTGAATTTAAGATGGGGCCTGTCAGACTCCATCACAGACTTTAAACTGAGTAGCAGAGTGAGTTTTTACCCAGAGGGGGAGTGCAGGCCTGACAGCTGGTACAGAATGTCAATTTCCATGGGAGTGATCTGGCCGAACTTGTTGGCAGCGTGAACAAACTCTTCTGCAGAGAGAAAAAGAAACAAGACACATTTACTTTTTACAGTAACGTGGACTTTACTGACACACTCCATGTAACGTCTTCGCAGAGAGAAGAAAGACACAACATCACGGTAAAGTAACGATCTGCGCACCTTTGGTCACGAGTGTATCCTTCCGCGTGCCGGCCAGCGTGCTGTAAATCTTGCGGATCAGCTCCATGTTGTTCAGGAGGGAGTTGAAGGCATTGAAGTAGGAGAAGCTGACCATGTGAGAGGTGCTGCCACCTGCAGCCTGGTGGAGGACAAAGGTCAGGATGTCAGGTTCTGGTCTGACTATGAATGAGCTTGTTTTCGATATAAGAATTATATTAAGAAGTACAGTTGCAAATATTACTCAATGCTGCCTTACATAAATTCTTTCCTTTACCAACAGCTAAGAAGTAAATTTACGCCTTTACTTGAATTGTCATTTTTTTAAAATATAGTCTGGGCTTGTGCCTTAAATAAATAGCTTGGACTATTTGAAGTGGGGTTGTGTGGGATACTTCCTGATCCTGTCACAGCAAACTGGGGGTGTGCCAACCACCATCTACTTTGGGTAATACACTGACTATCACTAAGTACCTCATACAACACTACTTCAAATACTCCAAAGCATCTCTCTAATTATTGACAGGAAACATATTTTCCAAAAAGTTGTCAACTTTACACAAAACTTAAGTCCTACAATGAAAATAAACACTACATTCATCCCTGGTCAAGGAGCAGATTATGGTGGGAATGTGTGGAAACGCCTATCACAGGAGAACACTGAAGAACCAGTGCAAAGCTTAAAAGATTATTCAAATTAGAAACGCGCCAGGCCCCAAGTTAAAAATGGCCAGTATTATCCTTAAAGACTATGAACCCCTGATGCGAAGCGGATGAGGATTTACATTTTTATAAACTCACAGGCCAGAGTGGATTATCACCACTTACCAGTGGTCAAAACATAACTATTGTTTTTATCAAATGAACAACTTTTTGTCCCAGTTAGACCTGGAATAATAAGTCTGCGACTCCAAAAAGTGGGAGACGTCATAACCCAGTAAAAATAAGTGAGCTTCCAGCTATGAAAATTAATTTAGAACAGTCAGAGCTGTGGTTTTCTCAAAATAACACTCATCCTCCTGTCAATCTCGACTGAATAATCTCTGTGGCCACACTGACAAATTATACAAATTACTGTCAGTAAGCTCTCCACACACACACACACACAAACACTCACTGAGACAAGGTTCTCTTCCACAAAGGGTGTGAGCATGTGGTGTCTGATGGTGGCCATAATATCACTGAAGTCCATGGCAGAGATGACGCCATTCTTCCCTTTGTCCTTCTGGGCAAATGCCTGGCGTGCATGCTCCAACTGCAGCTCCTAAAAGAAAACATGACACCACAAGGCTGAGTGTAAATATAGTCAAGTGAAAGACAAAGTGAGAGACTGATCAGTGCGAGTGTGTAGCGGGCGTACCTGCAGGAACTGGGTAAACTCGAGGTAGCTGAGTTGTTTCTTGTTGTCGTGCCCGAAGTGCAGACGGATGAACTCACAGTCCCAGCTGAAGGGAATGTGGTGGTGCACTGTGGTCTGGCTGAAGATGTCCCGCACATTCTCTGCAGCACAAAAAAAAAAAGGGATCAATAATCATTGACGAATGCCCTAACATAAAGCTTTGTGTGTGATGTAACAAAGAAAGCAAAGGAAAGGAAAGAATAAAAAAGTGCACAAGAGCGGTTATGTAACTCGATCCATGTGTAATGACTTAGACGAAGAGTAATCTGGTTAACAATGTCATATTAGGAAATTCTCCACAGTGCACCACAGGGAAGCGTGTAGTTTCTCTGATGATGCAACACACAAATGCATCAGGGATGGATTCAGGGCAATGCAATTAAAGGGATGGTTCACATTATTTGATGTGGGTTTGTATGAGCTACTTATCGATAATCAGTGTATTAGTACCAGCACTGATGTTAAGCAGTAAACTGTTGTGGACAGAGTCAGCAACAGAAGGTGTTTTAGCCACTTTAATTGATCTGCTGGGAATCTGCTGTTTTACAAGCCAAATATTGTTCTGTCCAAACCAACCAAACTCCATAGGCATAGTAATGTTATCGCTGAACTCACTGGTCTACTGGTTTGTGTTAATGTGTGTGACATTGTTCAATCCAAACTTTGCTTTTAAAACACTAAAGTCACACAATAACACATATAAACCAACAAATCATGGCAGTGGTAGACCAGAAACTCCCATGTTCTGTGAGAGAACGTCCTGATTTTGTCCATAGAGTCTGGTTGGTTTGGACTGTGTGATGTTTGTTTGACTGCACAAAAGAAAATTAGTTTCTAAAACACCTTCTGTTGCTGATCCCGTCCACAACGCTTCATTGCTTAGCTTTAATGCTAAAGGTCCTCTCTGCTTCTCCAAACTTTGGGTGTGCCGACTGCCATACACTGGCTATAGTTAATAACTCATACAGCCCCACCACTTCAAATAATCCAAAATATCCCTCTGAAGTAGTAAACTTCCTTCAAAAATTGACGGTGAATTGAACTCGAAGCTCATGCAAAACACAGGAAACAGATTGGCCTCGTACCGAAGGAAATGGCTCCGGTTCCAGTCTTGTCAAACAGCTGGAAAGCTACTATGAAGAGAGCGTCGGGTGCACACAACACCGATTCAAATGCGAGAAACTCCTGAAATGAGATCAGCCTGCCGTCGATGGTGTAAGAGAGAAAAAAAAGATGGATTGTTAAATATATCACAGACTTTGCAATGAAGCCAAGATCACATCAAATAGTACACGCAAAAACAAGATTTTCTCTGTTCCTGAGGACAGTTTAGCCTTTCTTTAACCTTTCGTTTAAAATAATTGCTACAGTCGACCTGATATTGGCCTATCAGTCTATTTCCGTATCAGCGTTAATGTTGTCTGATATTTTTTCATAGAACAATGCATGCATAATTATTTTTTTTTAGCTTTATAAGCAGCATTTTATGTATATTTGATCCTTTTTCTTAATTCAACTTGTTCTAGTTGGTTTTTTTTATTCATAGCTGTATATAATTATTATAAATACCAGTCAAAGTTTACAGTTTCATTGCCCTGATTTTATATAAACATTTAACTATAGATATATCGATATTAGAATTATTTTATTCTCTTATATCAGTATCAATATGAGCCCTAAATATCCAGTATTAGTAGGGTTCTAATGCAAACACATAGTTTAAAATGGTTTCATGTGACCTGAGAGGCCAGACGGCAAATTTCATTACTTACAACTAATTATCTGCAGTCTTTCATTTCTTGGTTTAAAAAAAACCCCCACATTTGTCACTAAGGTTTTCTAAACACTAAGTCACATGAACAGCTGACTGAATGTGTGTATGCGCGCAATTTGTGCACATATGACTGGACACACACAAACAGTCTGGGAAACGGGAGTCAATGGGGGTTTTTATCTTATCTGCAAGTGAATATAATGTCAAGTACTGATCAGGCACGGCTCAATAAACTGCCAATTAGTGATGATAAGCTGTGTGCAAGTCTGTGTGTGTATTTTCTCACACTGTTTCTGTGTCTGTCTGTACGTACCCGTCCTTCGTGGTGTCAGCCACAGCAGCGACGAGCTGTACAGTTTTGGGGTTGTGGTGGATCTGCGTCTGTAGTCCTAGATATCTCTGGACAAAGTCTCCCGGGGTCATGAACCTCTCTCCATCTTTGTCCACTACACTGGCATACTGAGAGGAAAGAAGACATAAAAAATAACGTCAACAGACACAGCAGCAGCTTTGTTAACCCTCACAGTGCCGTAGCATTCTCATTAAGTGTTCAGACGCATGAGTGTGGAGTATGACACGTCCATGGCCTCGAGTGAACCACAGGTCAGCGGTCCTATACTGTACACTGTAGGCTCTTTGTTACTAGTACAGCATCACAAGCTGTGTATATTAACCAACATTATAAGCTGCACATTTTTTCAGTGGTGCTATTTTAACTCTTACTGGTGCATATTATCAAATTAAAATTTGAGGTTTGAAGCTCACAAAAACATCAGCTCTGTAACAGTGACAGGCTGATTAATTGGTCGGTCAGTTAATCAGGACTGTCATCTAGCATTATGAGCTAGTCTGCACTCACGAGGCCGATGAACGAAAAGCGTGTGCAGACACATCTGCAGGCGCCTCGTCAGCGTGGCTGCTGCGGAACGATGTTGGCGTTCCCCACGTGTTGAGTTTTGGGAAGGCGCTGCAAAAGTTAGTTCGGAGCCCTGTGCTATACCTCTCTATATCCTTCTGTTAATGTTTGCCTAAATTTCCTCGGTCACCTTCTCCTTTTCTAAGTGCAAACACGGTTCTCCCATCCTACATGGCAGCTAATCTAACTGGCTAATAATAATTCTTTCAGCATTATATCATAAAACCCCATACTGGTTGACCACTACT